>PVLA01006376.1:110000-125199 GCA_004027455.1 Hydrochoerus hydrochaeris | reverse complement strand
TAAACTCTCTCACACTACTCACAGAAGGCAAAACCCCACAACCAGTCCTCACAAAGGGGTTATCTAGAGGGCCTCCAGCAACCCCCCTGGAGTCTCCACCCTCGACTCCATATTGAGCATTACATAAAAACATACACATGTGAACTACACAAATTACAATTATCAGTACAAAACATTCCAAGATCCCCGCACCCAATTCTCACATGCGGTGTCCTTTTCCTGGAGAAGCGATTGTCACAAGGCGTGGATGGACTAGGACGCGGCATGGACAGAAAAGGGCGCCGCACCCGTCCCGAATCTCCTGAGAGCTCTCCCGGGGCTTTGTGAGGGCATGATTGAGAAACAGTTCTGTGGAGGTTTGCTTGGTTTGCTTCTTCTGCCGTCACAGATTTCCTTGTTAGGAGTTAATGTGCTAGGAACATTCCCCTAATACTGAGAACCAGTGAGAATGGGGTCCATGTTCTCAAACTGTAAGATGCTTGAGGTTTGCAGAAGCTTTTGCTACATCTGTTACTGTGAGCTGGGTGAGGAGCATCTTTAGCTTCCTTGTCCTGCAGTGTGTTGTCTCTCACACCCCTTTCAGCCGCGCCCTTCTGTTCCATCAGCGGCTCCCTAGTCGGTTGCTAAGGCCTCTCCCACAGAGCTCCTCAGGATCCTTCTCCTACATACCCAGGGCAAAGTCATTGGTCATCTCAGCTACAGATTTGTTGATCTTTACAATTTCCTTTACAACTTCAAAGGAATACCCTCTGAAGTCATGAGACCTCTTGAATGTCTTCTTCTAGAAATTGTGCAGTCACTGTGTAGAAAGTGGTCCAACCCCAAGCCAGGTCCTCCACTCAGCCATGCTTCCCGAACTGCATTGGTGCCTTCTCCTGTCTGCCTCACTCAAGTCCAGAATAGTCTAAGCAGAGGTGTTGCTCAGGTACCAGGCTGAAAAGCAGCTGTAACTTCTTGACCTCTCACTGGCTGAATGATGTTTAAAGGAAAAACCACTTCTACATTTACAGGAAGACCATCAGTAAGGGAAGGTGTGGAAGGGCCTTATCTCCAAGAAGCAAAGTCTGGAAAGCCACGCTGTTATCAAGCAGTGCTTCCCCGCTTACCAGCACCATGACTGAGGGGCAAGAGGGGCAAGAGGCACTGGTTCCCGTGACTTCTCCATGCTCCTGGGCTTCTCACAGGGCGCGGTTACAAAGGGCATCAGTGTGCAGCCTGCAGCGTGGCCCTCAGGCAGGAAGGGAGCTCTGCTCTAACGGACCTTTGCATTGACTTGGCCTCTTTATGACCAAAAGTCCTCTCAGGCGTCTGTTTCTAGAACAGGAAAACTTTATCCAATGGAAGAGTCACTCTGTCAAGGAATTTTCCTCCATAATCTATTTATGTAAAGTTTCCCAAAATGTCTCCGTTGTCTGTGTCAGCATATAATATGGGACATGATTCCACTCTCTCTTTTTCAAGGTGGTTGATATTTTAGGCTGTGCATGAGTATTTTCAACTTTAATTTTCAGGATTTTATTTTTGTTGATATTAATATTTATCAAATGACAGTTTTTCATGTACCATTGTGATATGTATTTTATTTCTAAATGAATTAATAATGGTCAATTAGTCAGCTGACTTAACATTTAAAACTTAACCAAATAACTATACATGTGTCATGTTGATAAGGCAAAACTCATGGAGAGGAATTGTAAATGGTGATAGTTTCGGCAAGATTGAATACTTATTCTGTGCAGAAGTCTCTTTCCCCCAAATCAGTGTGCTTGCCATGGGTCTCTCTGTGTTTCCTGCATATTAACAATTCAATGTATTAAAGTAAAAATCAAGCCTGATTGTGTCTACTCGACTGACTTGGGAGGCAACAGAAGGGTGACAGAATTCACCTCAGGGTTTGTCTTGGTCGGTCATGGGGGCTCGGCATATTTCCTTGGGTGGACACTTGTTCCTTCCTCTCTGTCCCTGTTCTTTTATTCAGCTTCCTGGGTGCCCTGAACTAAGCAGCTTTGGTCTGACATGTCCTTCCATGTTTCTCTCCCTTCCTCCCTGCATCTCTCTCTTTTTTTCTTCCTTCTTTCTCTCTCCCTCTTCCTCCCCACCTGCCTCCTTCTCCTTCCTTTCTCTTCCTCGCTCTCTCTGTTCTGTCTCTCTGTTCTCTCTGTTCTATGCTCTCTCTCTCTCTCTCCCTGCTTCCTCCTCCTCCTTCTTTCTTCCTTTCTATCTCCCCTGCCCTTTCTTGCATTGGAGATGGAATCTCAGAGGGCTCTAATCACAGAACTATATCCTCAAGTTTTTAAAATTTTATTGTATTGTATTGTATTGTATTGTATTTTTGAGGCAGGGTCACCTTAACTGCCCAAGTTACAATCAAATTTGTGATCCTCCAGCCTCAACCTCCGAGAGAGCTAGGACTACAGAGTGTCTACTCTTGGCAGGCAGGGGAGCTTTCTTTCTTCTTTCTTTCTTTCTTTCTTTCTTTCTTTCTTTCTTTCTTTCTTTCTTTCTTTCTTTCTTTTTTATCAGTACCAGGGATCGAACTCATGACCACATGCCTGCAAAGCAGGCACTTATGCTGCTGAGCTAAATCCCCAGCCCCCGGGGGAACTTTCTTAATAAGCCACTTGAGGTAGACTATAATTTCTTGTTAATAGAAAAATCTAGCCTACTGCCCCCTTAAAGTTTCAGTTTGGCTTTGTGGCCTTTACTGCAAGTGACTCTATGTGGATTTGTGTGGTCTGTTGGGGTCTAGAGCAGGAGCCAAGCTCAGAACGAAGCCCTTTCATGACCATTGTTTAATATGCTGTGTAATTTATAACACTCATTTATTAGCTTTTCTCAGTTGCTCACTGATAAGAGCCAACTCTAAATATTCTCCCAATATATTTCAAGTGTCTAATATACTGCCTCACAAGGAGTTGCTATTAAATATTTATTTCTAAATAAACACTAAATGAGTAGTGATGTTTTACACATTGTACCTATGGCCACAGAAATGGCAGTGATGAAATCTAAGTATTGTAACAAATTACATTTGTCATACTGTTATATTAGGATGCTTTGATTTTAGAACCAATACTGCTCCTTTGCCCCACGTGGTGGATTTTTGTATACGTAGATACTGTTTACATCCAAAGCAGTGTTTGCATTTTCTTCCCAATGCTCTTTGCTTTTTGAGTCATCCCAGCCGTGTCTGTAAATGACATATAGGTTTTCCAGACTGAGAAGCTCTTTTTTAAAAGAGTTTTTGTGTGTCTGTTAACTTCCCGTTAGACTTACGTGAATAGCCTGTTTCTGTATATGTGTAAGGGTGCTGAATGCTACGGTTAAACAAAACATGCTACGTGACCAGCAACGCAGAGCATCCAGCAACACAGAGCATCCACACAGTAACTCAGATCAACCGGAGCCATGGTCAGCGCCTGTCTCTGAATTTACTCATCCGAATTTACTCAGCCAACAGCTCCTACCACTTTGCCTCCTAAATGTCCTCTGGAGGCATCCTGTCCCCCTATAGCTGTTTCCTTGGGACCCGGTTCTGCCCGGACTTGGGGAACTAACTCTCCCCCGGCAGCTGGGGCAGCCATGTCTCCTCTGCATTTCTCCTGGGCTCCAGGCTAGTTTCCTCCCATGAGTCAGACCTTTGCTACCATCCCCTTGTCAGCCGTTTTCTATTTCTGTATCTGAAGAAGTAGGCATTTTTAGCGTGCAATTTTCTACCGAATTAGAAGATAATTTTGCCGATTGTGTTCTAAGTGGCAGCCTTGCTAGAATTAAAGGATGTGCGATCAGGAATAAGGGAAATGTCTCAAAGCTCCTGGCCCGAGTGAGGGCCATGTAGATTCAGAGCCCCATGAAGTCTCTAGGTGCAGACCCCGAAGGCCCCTGCAGTTTGTTTGCCCTTTTATCCCCCTCCTGACACCAGGAACAGCAAATGCTATTATTAAACACACCATAAAGGGGGACATACAGCATTATTTCTCACAGTAAATCTTAATTTTTAAATTTTTACTTTGACCAATTTACATATACTATTATAAAAGAATCTAATTTTAAATATGGGTTTTCACTTTTTGTATCATCTTTAGATGAGTCTGTTTTGGACCCCAAAACTGACTTTAAATGGGTTTAATTCACTTCTAAAATTCTTGCAGTAATAAGGGACCTAAAAAGTAAGAATATGAAAATGACTATATCATATTTCTGGTTGAATTATTCAACAAAATACAAGGTAATTTCATTTTATCATGATAACTTGGTAATCAGAAAATCCATCTTTCAGCATAAAACTCAACTGTTTCACTTGCTGAGTATCACCTTTCAAGTAGCTGTTTAAAGACAGCTTTGGAATTTTTGAAAAAGAACTGTGGATTTTTTCTTATGCAAAGTTCATATAGGTTCATAATAACATGCATAATGACAATTATAAAATTGCTGTAAAAAACAATTTGAAAAGAAATTATGGCAATATTTCTTTTGGTTTTATTCACTCAGGAACATCAGAATTGATATTGATGTCGATATTTTGCTTTGGAAAAAGAATTATGTTAAAAAGTAGGAACCAAGTCTGTGTAATTAAGTCTGGAACATTTTTTATTTAACATATAAAATGCATTTAAACTTTGAATTTTAATAATTGATGTCAGAGAGTTTTAAAATTTGGCAATGGTAAAAAATGTAAATGATTTCAAAAAGTAGAAAGCTATATTTTTCTATGATTAAAAATCAATTTATCTTCTCTAAACAAAAAATCAATTTATTATGTTCACATTTTTAGATTATACTTAGTTTTTAAAAGTTTAATATAAACAAGACACTAAATTGTGAAATTATAGTTTTTCAATTCATCAGTCTTTAAAATAATTTAATTCAAGTTTATTTCATGAGTAAACTTTATCTAATGTCTAATTATTTATACTAAGTTAAAATAATATAGTTTAGCCAAGTGTGGTGATGCATGCCTGTAATCCCAGCACTTGGGAGACTGAGGCAGGAGGATCATGCAAGTTTAAGGCCAGTGTGGGCTATAGTGAGTTCAAGCCCAGCCTGAACTGCATATTGAGACCTTGTCTCAAAAAGACAAAACAAACAAACAAACACAACAACAATAACAACAAATATATACGTGGTTTAAGCAAAAGTACAAATCAGAGTTGTTAACAGATGTTCTTTTAAATGTTATCTATGGTATATCCAGTTGATTCCCTCCAGCTACAATTATAACTTGGTGAAAGATTTCCAACTACAAAATTACAGGACATTTGTCATATTACTTGCCTACCACTGAGGCTTTCATACGTAATGCTGCTATGTTCTCTACAGTATTTAAATTTCAGCAGGTTAATTATATACTCCGCAAGAGAATACAGTCTATTTGACAAAGAGCATATTCCACTTGGGAACAATATTTTTGAGCAGAATATATGAAAATGTTAACCCAGAACATGATGGCAAGAGACTTTCTTGTTAACTCATAGTTGGCAGAAAGTACTTTGGAGCTCAGAGTGATTTATCAGAGATCACAGCTGCCAAGGTAGTTGTAATATTTATTCTCTTTATATTATACCAGATGTTTTAGTAGATGAAAGATCATTTGATTGCTTAATCATTTTTGTTTCTTTGAAGAATATGATTGGTGCACCTTTTAATACAAATCTCTAGTGTGGAATTTTGTCCAGCTTATAGGCTTTGAATTTCTATGTTGTGGAAATCTGTGATCTTTTTAACAGAATTATTCAACTGGTTAGGTTCTATATTTAAAATGAGATATATTAAATTCTTTTTTTTTCATAATGGATAATCACTGAATTGACTTTCACTAAATATATTCTGATAGTCACTAACAGATTAAAAACATGGAGTGTAGAGAGGGGCTCACCGGTTTTGTTTGGTTATTTTGTGACCTTAGGCAATTCCTTTTCTATCAGCGTTGACTTTTCCTCACTGGCACAGCTGGGATAGGAGAAGTGCCTTATCAGAAGGTTTCCTCAAACAGAGCATCAGTTCACTGCCTGCTGGACTGATCACTTAGCATACTTGACTTTTCTCTCCCTACCCTTTGACTAAAAAGCAGAAGCAGAAAATAAAAGTTTGCAAAGCAATAGGCAAACAAATATAGGAGTGTGAACAATTTTAGATGATTTGATCATTTAGTAATAGTCAGAGTAGGGTTTTTTCTCTTATATCCCAAATTGTAATTAGGTTCCATTTCTGGAACAAGCAAATAGCAACCGCTTTGAACAATGCCACTTGTTCCAAAGCAATTCAGCTAAGTGCTTCAGTTAATTGTCTCACAGCTGAGCTCAGACCTCCGGGGCATGGTGGCCCATCTCACTATGCCACTGTGTCTGCAGTTCTCCGGTTATAGACACCAGTATTCTGAGACCCTGATGTACCATCCTGTTTCACGAACTCTGGTTTACTATGCGCAATTTATCATTTATACACTTGGTGTTTTGGGGATAAAAACACTATTAAAGTTATTTACAGAACCATTAATTTTTACTGTTTTGATTTTGTATTACTAAGCAGTTTTAACCATGTCTGTTTACACTTAAAAGTACCTTTCCCAAATTCCAATTATAGGCTCTCTGATTGCTCCATCTCAATGCCACACAGCAAGCTATGTTGAATCTTCATAATCAAACTAGAATATGACTTGCTTCTGCAGGAAGTGGGTTTCAAACCAGCCCCTGGTTCTGAATAACAAACTGGGGTGTGATGTCTACACTGTAGCTCCCCCACTGTGGCCAGGGCACTTGGATGCCTGAGCTTTCTGTCTTTCTCACCTAATCTGTGATAGATTCTGCTAGCTAGATTCTTAACTATCTGTAACATGACATCCGCCCAATTTGGTACCAGGCCCAGAGAAACAACTTATCTCTCCAAGAGTAACTTCTGCACTCTCCTTCTCACTCCAGAGATAAACCTCCTGCTCCCTTTTCGCACGTGCTGAGCCCTCTCCAATCCCAAGACTCCACAACCACCCAAGTGCTGCACCTGCAGGCCCCAGTAAATCACTGTTTCCTGTTTTGGGAAGGAGGCAGATGCTCCTTCAAATGGGCTGTTGAGATGTCACTTTGCCCACCTTCCAAACCCCTCCCCCAGCCAGAGCTGATACAAGTCCTTCCGCTTCTGTGTTCTCACTGAGCTGCTGCACGTCTTTGCAGCTCTCCTGTGCCCACATTAAAGGCCTTTGTACTATTTGTCTATTATTATTTCTTTGGTGCTGCCTCAGGTTGAGTACCAAAAAATACTCCATCAGTCTGCAGGTAGTTTCCCTTGAGAACAGAGACCAAGCCAGTAGGTAACCAGATTCGACCCTCGGACAACATCCAGTCCTTTCCCAGCACTATTCTTCTAAGTTGGTCTCTCTCCCTGTTTTCTTCTATCTACCACCTGGCCTGCCTGGATCTTAGTTCTGAGCATCCTGCCCACCTCTCACAGGGTGTTTTACCCAGAAGGGCTGGGTCCTGCTGCCGTGTGCCAGGATCACTGGTTCTTGCATTCAGCCACACATGGGGAAATCCTCGGCAAGATGCGCATCCTGCTCGTGTCTGGTGCAACTCTCAGATACTCCCGTGTTTTGCTCTGCAGTGGGGTGAGCATTGCAATTCTTTTTTTTTTTTTTGTTGTTGTTGTATTGAGGATTGAACTCATGATCCTCCACTTGCCAAGCAGGCACTTACACCCCGGCACACACTGTGATTCTTTAAGCTCTTGAGGTAATTCTCCTGGGAAGTCCAAATGGAACCACAGACTCCAAGCTTCCCTGACACTTGCCCCAGCTGCACTGCTTCCTGGCCTGTTTCCCTCCCCTGCTTCTGTCCTGGAGGTCCCACTTGGCTTCATAACAAGCTTTCTTGCAGTGATGACAGTAGCAGGGTGCCTGGCTTATGTGCTTGCAGGGGATGTTCTTGTTCGAGTTCTGGTTGGCTCACTTACCCCTGAGAGTTTGTGAGCTGACCAGAAAGGAGGAGTTGGATAAAATGTTCACTGCTGTGTCTAAATTGAAAATTAGAAAAAAATTAATTCTACCCATTGCCAAGAAGGAGATACGGCCACACACGGCACTGCATGCCTGTAATCCCAGCACTCAGGAGGCTGAGGCAGGAGAATTGGTTTGAGCCTGAGGTCATCTTGGGCTACACAGCAAGACCTTGATTCAAAAAAGAAAAAAAGAGATATGAAGAAATATTTTGGGTCATTTCATCAGTGATTTCCAAATTAGCATGTATGGCAGTCCAGAGGATGAGCAAATAAGTGCATAAAATATTAGAAATTCTACTTAATATTTTGATAGAAAAAATGAAGCTATAATAACACCCAGCACCAGGATTAATGTTAGTGTTCTCACTCAGTTCTGTAAGTATTCAGTCCCATACCTCAAAAGTCTGGTGCGAGGAAGAAACTGCAAAGCCTTGCAGCCTTTGTGTGATTAGACAGGTGAGGATTTAACACCTACCGTGCTGTTCTCAAAGATGAACATGGCTCACGAGAAATCATTTCAAGAAACTGCAGGTTACAGACCGTGGGATGAGAATGATGAAAGAAATAGAATCACAACAGGTCTAATTTTTACTTGTTCAAAGCCTGTGATGGAAATAGCTCCCACAAATCAGTATTTTGTTCATCACTTTAATTTATAATCATAGCAAAACAAAGAAGTCTCATAAAAGTAAAGGTATTTAAAGAACTGAATTTAGTAGTTAATATTCTATTCCTCAAGAAAAGAAAGAGGTTATTATTAACTGA
The DNA here is from genome assembly GCA_004027455.1 of Hydrochoerus hydrochaeris. Classification (NCBI taxonomy): domain Eukaryota; kingdom Metazoa; phylum Chordata; class Mammalia; order Rodentia; family Hydrochaeridae; genus Hydrochoerus; species Hydrochoerus hydrochaeris. Next base: position 116,448 of record PVLA01006376.1, on the reverse strand, counting down.
ATATCAAACAGTGAACAGTCCTGTGGTAAGCATTCTGCGTGTTGTCTTGGCATGTACATCCCATTCCCAAGGACGAAGGGAATCTTTTTCATTTCTCAGTGTTTTTTGGGACATCCTAGGATTCATGCCCCGTGGCACTGAGCTTCATGCAGTACTAGACTTGGCCAGTTAAGGAACAGCTGGCCTTGGCAGGGCAGTGCTGGCCCGTACCGCTTCCTGGCTTAGGCTCTGGCAGACTGCGGTGTCTGTCTCACTGCGCAGGGTTTGAGCTGCAGCTTTGCTTCTGAGGGGGGCCATGCAGCAGGGCTCTGAGCAGGGCTTCCAGCCACAGTTGGACAAATTGAGGTCCTGAGTTTGCCAGGCTGGGTGGAACTGAAGCTGCCTGGAGCCACACACATGAGCTTGGCTATAGCTCAAGCCCAAAGGCAACAGGATTAGCACCTCCTGAGAAACTCTTGCGCATGCACTGTTAGTCTCTTGCTTTGCTTTATTAAGAAATAAAAAGGTATGCTGGGTGTGGTAGCACACGGCTGTCATCTCAGCACTCGGGAGGTTGTGGCGAAGGAATGGTTGCAAGTTCAACATGAGGCTGGGCTACAAAATGAGCTCAAGGCCATGTGAACTGGGTCATTTCATCAGTGAGAACTTTTCTCGAAAACACAAAATAAATAAATGAACAAATACATAAAAAGTTAGGTTTCATGCTCTTAAAGTACTCAACCTTTCTCTATCTCCTTTCCTTGCCCAATTGTATTGGAAACCAGATAATTCGGGACCTGGCGGAAGTTGCCTGATATAACGTTCCTGCTTCCTCACTCATTTTGAGGGTCTGCTGAGATAGCCATTTGCTGTGCAGTGACTCTTCAAGAAGCATCTGCCCCGTCGCCCTCATCTGTCCTCACCAGAATGCTTAGGAGAGCTGCCATCTTGCTCAGTTTTCCTTTTTGAAGAATGGGGGGTTAATGATTGCTCACTGTATGTGGTTGGTGTGTTGGGATTTAAACTCACTTGAGTCTTATTCTCAATTTCTGTCACAACACATAGTCCTCCTCATCATGCACCTTGTTACCGACACTTGGAGTGTTTCATTCTGAACACTGGGGCAATGAATCAAGCTCAGCATTTTCCAAGAATACGATGTACTTTCCCCCTTCCAGAGGAGAGAGAGCCCAGCTGCAAAGCATCAGTCCAGCTTCTCAGGCACTGAACTGTGCTGACTGAAGTAATGAAACATCTTGGGCTTTTATCATAGTGACAGCATTTCATGAAAATGTGGTAGCTGTTTCTTAGTATTTTATAGCTGTGGGGAGATGTTTGGAGGTCCTGCTCCCAGCCCACTGGGCACCCAGATGCCTCCCCCAGCCCTTTCTCTTGTCCCTTGACTTTTCAGAAGCAGCACATCCTGCTAGGGAGACCGCGTGTCCAAGTGGCTGGAGTGAGGCTCTAAGGGTGCAGACTGATAATTCTCTCTGAACTCACTTCCCTCCTCTCAGGTAAGGCCAGCAATCCTAGTGCCAGTGTCATTTTGAAGGTTAAATGGAGATTTAGCCAACAGAAAACCAATGGCTTGTGAAAATGGTAAACATTACAAGCTCACAATTCTGAAAGTCAAAATGCTTTGAAAATAATAGATCTTTAAGATGTGAATGACATAGAGAAAATGATATATTTGTCAATGAAGGCATCTTGGTAAGGTTACTTATGAAATACAGCCCAAGACTCCAAAGGAAATATGGCATAAGACATGGCATATGCACCCTTTACCCTTTTCTAATTTCAAAAAAGTTTGAATCAAAAAAATCTGGCCACAAAGTGTACACAGGCTTACTAGTATTGTGCAACAGAATTAAAGTTTGGATTAAACTTTTTATACAAAACAAACTCTTGTAGATAATGAAGGTAAGGAATAGTATATTCCTTAAATTTTACACTAAACTCTCAAGATTTATAATAAAACTCTCTGGGCTTGAAGTGACAAAATTACCTTTGTAAGTGGCAATTGGAAAAATTAATATGACCTTTTTAAAGCTGATGAAGTTGATTTACTTAAGATACATGTAATTTAGGGGACATTAAGTTAGAAATGAAGATCACAGTTGGGATTAAGGATCTTTAATTTCCTCACTTGGTGCTCAGCTCCTTGATTAGATGTCGTCTGTTTTTAGGCTGAGAAGGAGATCAGCTTTGCAAAAGCTTCTCACTGGCAGCAGGAGGCTGGCAGCCTGTCCTTCCTGCACATTCTTACTAAAACTGAGACTCAAAGGAAGATTTCAGGGACGTAGTGCCTGTATGTGACCCACATATTTGCTGTTTCTTCATATGTTTAAAAGTTATACAATAGACAAGAAAATCTGAATGTGTATGCAACTGTACATATCCCTGCTGGCATGAAGTGAGTCAGTGGCAGAGAGTCAGTGTCGTGTCATCTTAATAGTATGGAACATTTAGTGCTTAAATTATACAGTGCTTTTTAATTTTTACACATAATCATGCATGTTTGAAGTGGAAATTCACTTATTATATCTCTCTTTAACTTTTTAATTCTGCCTATTTAATTGACATGAGCAAAATTTGAAACACCAATTCCATTTGTTTTCACAGAGTATGGAGACTTTTGTCAATGGTAGACAAAAGTGTTGGTCTTTCCTCTTGTGTTACAGTGTCTGCCTTTCTTGCCATAGTATTGTTATAAAGCAAAAGGAGAACATGAGGGCTATGATATTTCAGCATGAGAGGTAATAAGAGGGAATCACAAAGGAGTTTATGAATATTCTTATCACCACAATCCTTCTTTTTTCTTTTTGAAACAAGGTCCTGCTATCTAGTTGAGGCTGGCCTTAAACTCACAGCAATCTTCCTGCCTCAGCTTCCCAAGTGCTAGGAATATAGTCCTGCACCACCACACCTCAGAATTCTTAACATAAAAAAAAATCACTTACCTTAGTGTAAATTATGCTATGAACTACAATGTATTTTGTAACATTGTATCAGTCAGGGTTTGCTAGAGAAAGAGATGTAAGATATACAAATGTATGAGGAATTACAAGATTGGCTTAGGATGGTCAGAGTTGGCAGCGGGGGCCTGTGAGCTGGAGGCTGAAGAGGCCAGCCCAAGCTCTGGAGCTTCCTGCAGTGTCCCGTGAAGTCTGTATCAGGAGGCTGATGGCTTTGTGACGAAGACTGAAGCATCTGTGATGAAGGCTGAAGAGAGCCAGGCAGAAGCTTAACAGTCTGTGCCAGAAGCCAGGAGGCAGTGTCCAAGCTGATGGCGCAGACAGGCGCTCCTCCCTCGGAAGAATCAGCATGGGTCCCTCCTCATTCGCCTCTGACTGTACGCAGTCTGCGCCCTGGGGCGGGTGTGCCACACCCGCCACCTCTGTGCCCTCCTCTTGCACAGCTGAAGTCGTTACAAGGTGAGGACCCTGGCCCCTGCTGAAGCACTTAGGCCTCTGGCATTGTCAGGTTGACACAGGAGGAGTCTTAGCTTCCAGTTCAATGATGTCATTCTGCTTCCTGGCACAAGCCTTCCCCCTTCTGGAACTAAGACTTCTAAGCCAGCAGAACACAAGGTCTTGGGGACAGGAAGCAAAAGTTTTGCTAGTGGATCCCTAGGGGTAATGGTGAGTGGTACCACTGCTACCCCCATCCCTTGATTCCTGGACCCATGAATCCTGGCTGTGGGACACGGTGCCACACGGTGGATGCTGATTCAAAGCATAAACGGCCTCTTACCCCAGCCCTGCAAGCTGGTGCCACCTAGCTGGCACCTCAACTGTGTCTTCCAAAGGCCATTCCGCCTTTCTATCAATGCAGCTGCTCTGGATGGAGAGGGACACGGCAGGACTGGTGGAGCCACGAGCACGAGTCCATTGCTCACTCCTCAGCCGCAGAATGTGCCCGTGGGCAGCGGCAGCACCGTGGGCACTCCACGGCGGCACGGCGGGCGCTCCGCGGGCCCACAGGTGGTGTCTTAGCAGAACCTGAGCGGCAGCGAAGGCAAATCCACGTCCAGAGCTCGCGTCTGTGCCAGCGAGGGCGAAGCGCAGCCCAGTTCTGGGCTTCCTACACCCTCTCCTCTTACAAGTGACAGTTCCACTAGCTCTAAACGTGACATGGCATTTGGCAACCGACATCAGCGCTGTCGTTTGGGCATTGAAATGATCCCCTGCGTTGTGGATTATAGTTAGCTGGCTTCTCCACCGACAGCCTCTGCGCGGAGGAAAACGATGAGAAGATGCCACCGAGTCCCAGCGGCAGCCGCCCGCGTTTCCTGCTGCGGCGCTGGGCCCTGCACGGCTGAGCCAGACGACGTCCTGAGAGAGGCGCTCGAGTGGGCGACGGCACGCGGGGACAGCACGTGGGGACAGCACAGCCCGCACAGAGGAGGAGGGCGCGCCCTGGCCGGGCCGAGGGGCTCTGCGCCCGCGGGGCTGGCTGCTCGGAGCGCTCTGTGAGCCCCTGAGCTCTGTCTCACGGGGAACTGGGCTTTGACTGTTATCATTACTATGATGGTAGAAGGAGCGCCCTCTACAGTGGTGATAAAAGTGCAGTTCGGTAAATTCAACAGCGAGTCGTTTATTATTATCAGATATCTGTGGCACACAGTTGCTTGTGTTGCTGTGTTTCCTGTCTCTGGGAGCACCTAGATTTGCTTTTAACATCACCCCACAAACCTGAGCTCCGTGCGGTGCTGTGAGGGCAGCAGACACTAGGGCTTTCGCCTCCTCCTAGGCTGACGGTGCCTGCGGCGTAGGCTGACGTGTGTGTGGCCGAGCTAGCATTGCTCTCTGATGCGAGACCGCGCTAGGGACACAGCAGAACTTGGTGTGGCTGGCCAGCGTGATCGCCTCCACAGTGCGCTGAGACGAGGGCGTCTGCGTGTTGGATGACGTGCTGGGCGCTTTCTTCGGGAGCCTAAGACAGCCCTGGACAGTGCAGACAGTGTGCCACTTGTACCATCAGAAATTGTCCACCAAAATCATTTACACGCAGGTCGCCTTGGTTTGATCTATATTTGCTTTATTTAATGGGCAAAAAGTGAATCTAAATTTCAGTTTCTTGTTCTGTAACTTGGAAATTCTGAATAAGAGGTTTTTCTGAGTATTACATTAAGTGCTGGATACAGTTTAATCCAGTGGCTGGTACAAAGCAAGCACTTAGTGTGGACATTTAGTACAATGACACTGTGATGACGGTAAATGCAATACAGATGATAATCAATTACAGTTCATATAACTGTGTAACATAGTATGGCATAGTATATTGCATTATTTAATATATTTGTATTATAATAACTATTTCTCACAGTCATTTAAAATGTTTTATGTGTACCATAATATATTACCATATACCATAGATGTATAGTATAGATTCAAATAGAAATACATTACATATGATATAAAAATTCAATTATTAAAATGCAATATGCATCTGATTACTTGTGAGATTAAATATATGAGGGAAGGATGGAAAACAATACAATTAATTTGGTTTAAGTGGTTCGGTTAACTCTGTATCTTGTTACTGAGTTAGTACCCGACCAGTGCTGGGAGTAAAAAGTACGTTTTGTTTAACTAACTAATGCTTGGGAGACCTGGAAACAGAATATCTGAAACATGGGCGAATGAACCAGCGCAGCCCCGGGCGCTCTCCCGGCTGACGTTCACTCCCACCTGCATGAGGACGGTCTAGAAGGGCTGATAAGCTGGGCTTGGCGGGTTGGCAGGGACTCGCCTGTGCCCATGGCGATGACGGAGAGTTCTCCCTTTTGGGAGAACCCAGCTGAGGGTTAATTCGGGGGCACAGATGGCCCAAGGCGGCTTCTGCTCCGCGAAGTCAGGTGCTTCCCCTGGCAGCATCGTCCTCTCTGCTGCTTGTCTGAACCTTGCTTTGAACTTTGTAGGACTGATTTTACTGATTTTTCTCACTGTTTTCTGAACTCACAAACTATCAATCGGTACTGATTCCTGCCCCAGGTAGTGGCAGTTGATGTGGGTGTCCTCTGGGTTTGCTGCATTTGCTGGGTGACATCACCACAAGTCTTGGATTTTTACACCATCGTATGAATACTGTCATGTTAGAATACAGTTTACATTAGATGTAGAGGACACTAGAACACTTTATTCATTGTTAGTAAAATATGTAATTGCCCTGTAGCTTTTACTAAATATTAACATTTTCAGAACTCTGGGTTATTAAAATGGAATGGCAGTTGCTGTAGTCAGGGTTTGCAAGGAAAAAATTTTAATACAGGACACATAATTTATAGAATTACTTTCTAATAAAGAGTCAAACATGAAAAGTGCAGGAAATCTGTCCACATACTAAAGACACCCCCCATCCAGCTGAGGGCCTGGACCCCACGGCAATGTCCTGCACATGTGCAGCTGAAACCCTAGCGCCTAGGACAATGCCTCATGCAAATCTGTCTCACAGGATCTATGCTGGG
>PVLA01006376.1:0-105000 GCA_004027455.1 Hydrochoerus hydrochaeris | reverse complement strand
ATGAATGATCATGAAAGGAAGTATCTCTTAAAAATAACAAGGAACAAGGAAGTAACGATACAAAGGCTAGAAGATGACAAGAGGATTTATAACTGAAGAATAAAAAATGTGAACAAGAAGCAGGGACAGATACAAATGAAATAAAAAGGCTATTCACAGAAATAATTAAGGAAAACTCCCCAAACATAGGAAATGGAAGTGATGTTCAGATATATGTGGCATACAGCGCTCCAGCCAGCTACAACCAAAACAGATCTACACTCAGACATATATAATCAGGATCCCAGAAATCCATCACAAGAACAGACTATTAAAAGCAGTGGGAGAAAAGAAACAGATTACCTATAAAGGAAAGCTCATCAAGATCGTGGCAGACTTCTCAATGCAAACTATCAAATCAGGAAGAGCTTGGAGCAAAATATTCCAAGCCCTGAAAGAAAATAACCTCCAACCCAGATTGATGTACCCTGCATAACTGCCTCTAAGAATTAATGGAGAGACAAGATATTTCCATGACAAAGAGGAACTGGGGGAGTTTGTGACCATCAATCCAACCCTGCAAAGAATATTGAAGGACATTCTAGAGAGAGAGAAGAAAATCACCAGGATTCCAGGAACAATGGCAGAAAGGCCTCAATGAAAGGGGCAGACAGTGGAATGAATGAGAAAAGTAAACAACAATGACAGAAAAATAGCATAGCAGAGATAAGGCAGAGAAGATTGGCTATATTGCTGTTTTGTCTTGACTGATTTCATTCGAATCTGGTATGCTTGATAGTAACAAGTCTGAGAGCAGAGGCAACTACTCTGAAGATGACAAGATTCAATAGGATACCCATTCTGGTTTGATTATTAACTGCCTTTGAAGTCCTATAATGTCTCCAATGTTTGGTTTTTATTAATAATGCTATGTATTGCTAAGTTTAATTATACTATGCCTGGCGATATAGACAATTTTACTGAAAATAACAAGAGACATCATAGTAACTACCGTAGATCACCTACTATTGTGGTTTTATATGTCCTTTTTATGTTTTTCTAGGAATTTGTTTTGTTGACTTGTTTTGATTTGTTTTTCCCTGTAATACAGAAAGGCTAGGTATACATGTAGAGACTTATACATTTGTAGAACTTCTAAACAGTTTACGAGAATTGATTATAGTTATTGTAACAAAAAAAGAGAGGAAAAGAAAGTATTCTAAAGGATATAACTCCATGTATGCTTAAGTTGTAGGATTGATAACCATATTACTAAATTTTTGTTGGATAGATGAACAGAACTGATTGCAATCTCTCTGTTTAAATGTCCACTTTGTATGCTTTACTTTTGTAACTTGAACAACTACTTCTAAGAGGAAAATACTTCTAAGTAATTATCAACTAGTGACTTCTTGCTGTTTTTTTTTAAATTATGTATGATTTCTACCATCTGTCTGTTTCATTTTTTTCTTTAAAAAAAAGAGTTCTAAAAAATAGTGTAGATGCCAGATACCTCTCTAATTATGAAAATTAATAGTGAAATACATTTCATTTTCTGTACATTGAGATATTTATTTATAGTATTTTATTTTTATACTGTACAATGTGATTGTATTACATTCTTTGTTCATTTTTCTTGCTGCTTAAATGAAATGTTAACTGCTCGGTCACAGGAATAAGTTGTATATTTCTTTGTAACCTTCATATGAGTTTACCTCAGCTGTACATGCCATCATCAATTGACTATTAACTGTGAGATATATACATATAGGAAGTTGTTCATTAAGCTGTATATTATAGAAGATATTGAATAAGTTATTGCCCCAATAAAGAAGCAAAAATTTTGCAACATGTATTTAGTAACTAGGGGAGTTTCTTTCTTTTTTTTTTTTTGTTATTGAGGATCAAACTCATGACCTCACACTTGCCAGGCAGAGGTTTACACAGCTGAGCTAAATCCCCAGCCCAAGAGAGTTTCTTGTAAACTAGTTAGACAACTTGATTAACTGCTGTTATCTATATAGCAACAGGTTAGACTGTTTTTTTTTTAAATAAATGAACAACATAACCAGAAACATCTATTTGAATACTGTTTTATTAATGTATTCTATTATTCTGTTCTATTAATACATGTTTATATTACTATTAAAAGCATTATAGCAATTAAGTCTTTTAAAACTTGAGTAGCACCAGACTGTGATGTTAATAGCACTTTTCCCAAAGCTCTTTGAGGGATAAACGTAGCTTATTACACACTGGAGATTTATTCACTGATCTGAGTCATTTTGGTGGCTTGATGGATGGGACAATAAGAGGCACAGAGAGATGTGATGACATCTGACGTTACTACAAAGGCTGCAAATACAGGGACCAAAATTAGGGCTGCACAGACTGTTTACTACAAATGCTAACCTAGTACCCATGACAGTTTTCTCCTAGTTGTAAAGGTGTCATGACATTTAAGAACCTTTGGTTTACTTTATAACAATTATTGAAAATTACTGCAGTCTTCATGGAAGCTTGGACATTCCAGGTTCCTTTAACTTTCTCGCATACATTGTGACTCCAAAGCGGTGACAGGGTCCATGTCATTAGCCTCTTGGTCTCCACTGAGCCTGGCACTCTGCAGACACTGGATGAGCTTTTACGGGATTCGTGTGTGATGGCTTTCGCTCCGACTTTAAGCGGGAAGCTTACTGCTTTCTGGTATCAGTGCCATCTTCCTCACTAATGACTTCTGTCCACATGGCTTTGAGTTGCTCAAAACCCTCATTGCTTTAGGACTGCCCATGCTCTGTGCTGGTCCCTCACTTCCACCCCCTCTTCCTTTCAGATTCTGTAATTAGCTTCCCATATTAATGATGCTTAACACAAAACAGGAATAAAGGTTAAGCAAAATGTTTCCTTAAAGAAACATGGACATCTACATTTTTCTTTGTGTGACAGTTTTACAGGCAGTATTGGAACTTTCTTTTAACCATGTGATCATTTTGCTCTGTTACGGGGATATTAGATGATTTTCCCCACTGTTTTACTAATTCAAATGAGTTTGTGAACAAAACACCACTCTGCAACCTACTGTCATCAGTAGTGAGTTGGGAAAACTAATGTGGTGTTGTCTCATGGCCTGACCAAGGGCCCTCGCCCCTGTCATCAATAAGTTTAATCGCAGCCTGCTGAGAGAAATCTATTCAGTGTTTCCACATCACTGCCAGCAGCTGTTTAACATTTGTAGTCATCAGCACTGTTGGAATAGTCCAGAGGCCTAATGAGCTCAGTTTGATAATACAAATCCAGCAAGATGACTTCTTCCCCCAGAAACTGAGTGTTAGCCGTCAGTACGTTCAGAGAGGATACAAACCACAGCCATCGTTTTCCAGGGCATGCCTGTACCTTTGCTTCTGCTGTGTGTCATCTACTGATAAATTTTCATGATTTATATCATGAACACTTTTGCAAGCATTCCTATTCCATGAATTAGTGTCATGCACACTGGGTGCCTTGCAGCTCCCTGCAGGACTTGAGAGCAACTCTAAGGGATGAACAGCCTCAGACAAGAGCATACTGTCCAAAAGGGTGAGCTCCGCACTCGCACTCGGCGTGACCAGGGTCGCATCTGCCGCAGAGCCATGCCACCTTGTGCGGCACGTTAAGTGAGATGTCTGCCCGTTCCCATTCTGTCAGACACAGATGATCACAATACCCCAGTTGCAGGACTATTCTGAGGTGTGCTTAGAGACAGGTAAGAGCATTTGTGTGGTACACAGGAAGTGCTTACCAAACATAATCATCTTGACAATTAATATATTCTTAGTTGCTGCAAAGTACAAAGTGCAAGCAACAGTGATTCTTCTAATACATGTGTTGAATTATGCTTCTCTAGTAATCTTGTCCTCTAACCAATTTCAACTACTGTGTCACTGCAGCATCCAATATGGCAGACCCGTAGGCCTACGTATACTTACATTACAAAGAAGCAGAGCCATGCTGGGTCTGGGAGGAGCACATCAAGAAGCCAGTTTGCCCTTCCTTTAAGATGCATAAACCATGTGGGGCTCAGGAAGAGAGGATCCAGGTTACCCTTCCTATGAACCAACTGGTAGGGGGCTAAGAATCAAGACCTCCCCCACCCCATAAGCAACTGGCTGGTTCAGAGGACAGGCTGAGTTGATAGCAACTGAGGTACAAAAACAACTAAATGCTTGCATTGTTTGGTTGACTTTAGAGGCCTGGGGCCAGTAGTCTGAGCATCCATTGGGAGGATAACTGTATGCAATATAGCAAAATGGGGATTTCCTTCTGACCCGCTTTTGAAATCCATTATTGTCCTCACTGTTTTATTTTGGCCTGATTTATTGTTGTGTTTTATTCAATGTTCTGCTTTGACTGGTTTTATTCTGTTTTGTTTTGATTTTACTATGTCCGACGGAATGGACAACTGTTGTGAAGATAACAAGATAGACAATAGTAGCCATTGTTGATTTCCTACTGTTCTACTTCCAAGTTCTGTACCACTTTCGCTGCTTTATTTTGACTGGCCTTAGTCTGTTTTGTTTTGTTGGGTTTTATTCTCTTCAAAATAAATAAATTACAAAGAAATCTTTAAATATAATTAAAATTTTATTCTTCAGTACTGCCAAACACGTTTCCGGTGCTTGAAGCCGCCTGTGGTCAGGGACTATCACCCTAGCACAGAAGGAGGATTGCGGTTCAGATCTAGAAGGTCCTCCCCACATCTCACGTGCTCAGAGGTGGGGCTAGGGGAAGGTGACTGGATCATGGGGTGCTGTGCACATCAGAGGATCAGGGTGTTGAGCTCATAGCTGTATGTGCTGCTAGGAAGTGGGCCAGCTGGAGGAGGTGGGTCCTGGGGATGTCATGTAAAGTGTGTGTTCTCAGCCCTGGGCTCTTCCTCTTCTTTTCCTCTGGTGTTTGGCTTTCACTGGTTGAAGAGCTACTCCGGCTGGGTCTCTGCCCTGCTGTTTCTGCCTTGGAACCAGAAAACCACTGTAATAGCTTTGGAATCATGAGCCAGAATAGACCTTCCCTTATTTCAGTTGCAGTTGTCAGATGTTTTTTCCCAGCTATGGGAAAGTGACTTTTATAGATGGCGCTTTTATCATAGAAAATTCTATTGGAGAGCACCGAGGTAAACCTTGCAGTAGTAACTGAAAATGCTCACCGGTCTTAATTCCATGAGTTCCAACTGCCCTGTATGTACTAGGTAAATATCAATACTAAAGATTTTGAAGTTTACCAGCAGTAAGCCAAAAGACAGACTAAGATGGCAAATGCTTTTTTTGTGTGAATTCTACTTCATTCTCAATACGGTCACATCTGCAAAATTAGTATTTTATGTCACAGCTTAAGAAAATACAGTTAATTTTACCCATTGCTTAGGAAATGTGAGTTTTACATGGTTAGAATTCCCATTTGGCTGTTTTTCTAGCATGCACTCTTTTGCACAGATATTAAGATGTTATCTACATTAAAAAGTATTTTGCTACTTCCTTTTGGAACAGCAATTATACACAATCAGACAGAGAATGCCCTCTTAATAATTAGAGGAAAACAAATTTTAAAATATATTATGTACATGAGTGGATAGTTACAAACATTTTCTCCAACTAAAATATTATTGTTCATAGAATTTATGTTTCCTAGTGTTTTTCCAATAAAATTATTTTTTGTTATCTAGGCCAAGTTATTCCCCAATGTTTTCTGTAACTTGAACATTATGAATTTTATATCATTTTTAAGGAGTTCATTCCAAGGTGAAAATCTACATCAAAAATATCTTCATTAGCTGGTGTAGTGGCACATGCCTATGATCCCAGCACTCAGGAGGCTGAGGCAGGAGGAATGCTGCAAGTTTGAGACCAGCCTGTGGGCTACAAAGTGAGCTTAAGTCCAGCTTGAACTACATAGCAAGACCCTGTCTCAAAAAAAAAAAAAAAGACAGAAAAAGTTCTTCATTGACTTAAAAAAGTTTGTTGGCTACATGAAAGAAATAATAATAAAAACCTAAAGAAAAATATGTAGTTTAATTCATTATTGTAATTAATTCAGGGAAACACTTCTTTCTTTTGTATTGTAGCATAATGAACTGATATGTGTAGAAGGTCATATTTACAATGTTAGAATTATTGAGTAGCACAATGTAGATCATTTACCAAAATACAATGCTTTCATTTATACTCTGTGATGAGCCATTCTGGAGAGTGATGTATTTCTTGTTTATTATAGTTTTTTTCTTGTGCCATTGAATCAAGATGAGTTTTTCCTGACTATTCCTGCTTTAAATTTGTGGGGTAAAAATTTGACATCATCTTGAGGAAAAGCCCTTCAAAGTAATGTGCTTAAAATTTTAATAATTCTAGGAAAAGATAAAGTTACATTCATATTTTACTTTTAGTAACATGTCCTCTTATGAAAAAATGAGGGATCTCACTCTTAAGTATTTTTTACTTACAAACACATGATCTTTGTATACGAACACACACATTTATATATTTTATGAATTATGTACTATATAAAGTTAAAAAAATTCATGATCCACTGAATGACCATATTCAACTTCACTGCCATAATTAGGTGAACAAAATGTATATTGTTCCCTGCTGGGGAATAAACAAAGAGAAACCACATCTTTCATCCTAAATAAATGTATTGACCCTTAAAACCTCTGTTCACAACATGGACCATATCTTCTGGGGCGTAAATTATCTTCAATAAAATAAGGTTAACATATTGAAACTAAACTAGAATTCTGTCTTGGTTACTCTTCTCTCATTGCTGGAACAAAATATCTGATGCCCAAAATTAGGGCAGGAAAGGTTTATTTCTTACAATTTTGGAAGTTTCAGTCCATAATCAGCTGGCTCCAAGGCAGGGTGGCATGGCACAGGGTAGCATGGCATTGTTCATGGCAGTTGCAAACCACAAGAGCAAACAGCAAAAGAAAGAAAGACACAACTTCTTCCCATCATTACACTGTATGCTGGCTCCACCCCTGGGTGGGTGTAGCACTCATTCCACCAATCTGAGTGCTAGACAGCAAACTAATCACAAGGCTAGATTTGGCTGCATCCATGATTGCATGAGGCTTGGTGGGTGGGCATCTGAACATAAACCATAACAGCTTCAGTCTTAGTCACTTTCTTTTTTAAAAAATTTATTTAAAGAGAAAAAAACATGAAAAGAGTAGAAATAATACAGAAATTTAAAAAAAAGATAAACAGTAAGAAATCACTAGTTGATAAATTACATATTGTCCTCTTAGAAATAGTTGCTCAAGTTACAAAATTAAGGCATACAAAGTAGATATTCAAACAGTGAAACTGTAAACAGCTACACATGCATGAGTCTCTCCATGTATTTCTATCTTTTCCGTATTAGAGGGAAAAACAAAACATAGCAAGACAAAACAAAACAAATTCCTATAAAAACATGAAATCAAAAAGTCATATAAAACCACAGTACAAGGTGATCTACAATGGTTACTATGTTGTCTCTTATTATCTTCAATAGAATTGTCTATATCACCAGGCATAATTGAATATAGAAGTATAATTGAATATAGCAGTACATAACAATATTAGTAAAAATAAAACATGGTAGACAGAATAAAACTTCAAAGGCAGGTAATAATCAAACCAGAGTGGATATTCTAGGGAATAGTGTCATCTTCAGTGTAGTTGCCTATACTCTCAGACTTGATACTATCAATCACAACAGACTTGATACTATCAATCACAACAAAACAGATTCGATTAAGATCAGTCATGGTAAAACAGTGTAAGTTATACAGAGCATCAGATAAAGTTAATAGGAAATTAAGGATAATTACCATACTATATCCTGCTATTTTGGGGATAACTGTCTGTACCCTCAAATCTAGTACAAGTAGACAAACTGGAACAGAATATAATCCATCTAAGCAGAGTGATGTGAGTAATGTGGGTTTTAAATCCTGGTGCACTATTAACAATATCCTCTGCCTTCTTTTTTTAGGCTATTCCTCCCCTTTCACTCTCACAGGGTGCTGTGCATTTTAGGTCCCACCAACTCCCTTAGTTTTTAGATTGGGGGGGGCAACCTGCTTTCTACCTAAGTGGTTCTGTATCTTCTCACTCCTGAACTTGATCTCAAGTTGTATTCCTTTACCTACAAAGGCCTCAAGGTTTTCCTTCATTATAGCTGAGTAGTTCACTACTGCACATAAGTATCCTGTCTTTTCAACCTATCTGCAGGTGGTGGTCGAGTTGCTCCTATTTCTCTCTGGCTCCCTATCACATAGAGCACTGTTTTCTCATATTTGATTTTTGGTCCATAAACTGTCTCTCAGGTTGATTATAGTTCCTATACAGAGCAGCTCAATGGACCCTACCTCCTATCTACTCTGCCAGTCTTTGTGTGTGTGTGTGTGTGTGTGTGTGTGTGAAGGCCATCTATGTTGGAGATTATAGCCAACCTTCTCTGCCTCATTTCTGCTATGCTATTTTTCTGCCTTTGTTTGTCTACTTTTCTCCTTCATTCTACTGCCTGCCCCACTCACTGAGGCCTTTCTGCCACTGTTCCTAAAATCCTGGTATTTTTTTTTTCTCTCTCTAGAATGTCCTTCAGTATTCTCTGTAGGGTTGTATTGGTGCTCACAAATTCCCCCAGTTCCTCTTTGTCATGAAAACATCTTGTTTCTCCATTAATTTCTAGTGACAGTTTTATAGGGTACATCAATCTGGGCTGGAAGTTATTTTCTTTCAGGGCTTGGAATATTTTGCTCCAAGCTCTTCTTCATCTGATGGTCTGTGTCCAGAAGTCTGCCATGACCTTGATGGGCTTTCCTTTATAGATAATCTGTTTCTTTTCTCTGACAGATTTTAATATTCTGTTTTTATATTGAATTTCTGGTGTCTTGATTATTATATGTCTGGGTGTAGCTCTGTTTTGGTTGTAGGTGGCTGGAGTTCTGTATGCCTCACATAACTGAATATCATTTTCTTTTCCCATGCTTGGGAAGTTTTCCTTAATTATTTCCATGAATAGCCTTTGTAATTCACCTGTTTTTATTCCTGTTTCTTTGTTCACATTTCTTATTCTTAAATTATAGATTCTCTTTTTGTCTTCTAGCCTTTGTATTGTTATTGCCTATTTCCTTGTTATTTTTAAGAGATTTTTCCTTTCATGATCACACATTACAAACTTGTCTTCAAATTTTGATAGTCTATCCTTAGTTTCTTTTAAGCAGTTTTGCCAGCTTTCAATGGAGTTTTTAATTTCCTGGTAATCTTTTTGAATCTGCTTCATGTATTCTAGATTTTCTTTATATTCTTTATTGAATGTTTCTTGCCTTTTTTCGTGTTCCTCTCTTCTTCAGTCTGTGTCTTCTTGAGAGGTGCTTAGCATTTCTTTTATTAATCTACTTATATCTTATTTTACCTGATTTAATATTTCAGTTTTGAGCTTGGTCTACAAGGTCCTGAAGATATCTCTTAATGTCCATTCAAGCTGTGTCTGATATTGCATGTTTGCTGCCCTCAGTCTCTTTTGTTTTTCCCTCTCCTGGATCAGTGTTCTCAGGGTTTTGGGCTAGGGACTTTTTCTTGTTTCTCTCTCTTGTCATGTTTTCAGTTTCTTCTATATAGGTGTATAGTGGAGGTCTCAGCCCCTTTCCTTGTTGGTTATTATTCTTCTGAAGCACACTGGTGAGAGATTTCTGCCCTCTCCTCTTTGCTCTTGTCACTGAGGTGTAAGCAGGGGCTGCATATACTGACCCCTCCCCTCCAGGCCAGTCAAACTTCACCAGGTTAGTGTGTGCTAGGCATAGGGAATAGGTTTGGGATGGTTTATTGGGTCCCACCAGGGGCATGACCCAGGCCAAGCAAATCCCACATATCTGCTCTGTGGAGGGAGCAACCAACTGAAGTCACTTTTGTTCCTAGTTCAGGCTCCTCCTGCCCAATTCCAACATGTTGCCCATTTGGTTGCACCCTTCCCATGGGGGGGGGGTCTCATTCCCAGCACTGACTGTGGATTAATTAAGGTCCCTCTGCCAGCTCCATTCTCTGTTGGGCTCACCAACCCCCAACTTCAGTGAGACTTTGGCTCCTGTGAGTGGTGGCAGGAATGAGTTTGGGTGGCTCTGCAGGTCACAGCTGGTGCAAGTTCAGGTGGCTCTGTGGGTTGCAGTGAAAACGTTGTGTCCACTACTTTTAGCTGTTCCAATTGTAGCCCCGAGACTGCATGCTTGATGAGATTTTTTGTTTTAATTTCTTTCTGTGTCAAGGGGATCCATCTCCCTCTGTCTGGATCTCTCCAGGATGTTTTATTCTGGCATATGAGTTGTTTCTCCCTGGGAGGCTCTGTATTTTGTTGCTCACTGATTGGCCATCTTTAGCTCCTCTCTTGGTCACTTTCTGATCACAGAGACAAACTATTCACCACCACTCCCAACTAAAGAAGGAGAGATTTATTTCCCACTCCCTGACAGTGTCTGATCTCAGATGCCAATACTACTCTGACTTTGGCCTGATCATTTCCCCCAGCCTCCTTTCCTCTTCTTTTTGGTTTAAATGCTTCTATCACTGTGTTCCTGTATACACAATTTCTACATTATTAGATTTCCCTTGCATCTTAGTTTATAAAAACATTATCTTACTATAATAAAACTTCAATTTATTTCTCTAATATTTTCTTTGTTGTCACTGGTAGCAATCGTTGAATTATTTCCATGCAATAATTTCAGTAAAATCTGTACAAGACTCCATTATACAAAATACAATACACAAATACTCTATACAAAATAGAATAAAAATATTCAATATACAAATTTTCTTCAACACATGTTGGTTCTTTCTTAATTCAGCTATTTTGACATCTCAGTATCTACGTCCTGTCACATCTGGTTATGAGTAGAATCTTTGGGCTGTGCAAAATGCATATTTCCATCTCTACAAGACAATGGCAAGTTGTCCTGCAAAGTAGTTGCATGAGAAACCCCTCGCCAACTATGGAAAAGTCTCCACAGATGCGTGGTGCTGCAGCAGCTGGAGGCACCAGATATTTCAGGTGTGCCAGGGTAAAGGGAAGTAGTGAGTAACTGCAGCCTGACTTTGGATATCTTTGGTAATTATCACAGAGTAGCAATTTTTCTGCTTCTGCAGAGACATGCTTACTTACAACTCACAAAACACATACATTAAATATCAATATTTCTGTATGTTCACAGAAAAATTAGATAGAAGGCACTGAATTCTCTGCACCCTCTCATGCATACACAACATCTTTTACTAACAGCATCCTGTAAGTTTATGAGCTTTGGACACTTCTCCACTGATTGTTAAGAGGTTCTTTTATGGGTGATATCCTATTTCCTAGTTCTTGGCTTATCCTCTCATTATTGTATGGTTTTTTTTTTTTTTGAGGAGTGGAGGGTCTTTACAAATGTAATTTATCAATATTTTTAAAATTTATTTTTATTTTATTTTAAAGAGAAAAAACATTAAAAATAATGACACAGAATTCCAAAGCAAGATAATAGGAGATTAATAATGGTTAATATATTGTGTATATTTGTCTTCAGAGTAGTTGCTCAGTTTATAACATAGGCAAGCAAAGTTGATCAAACAATATAAATACAAGCTATTCTTTTCAGTGAACTAAAAGAAATTAGTATAATTATCTTAGCTATCATATATATATATTATTTCTTATTTTTTTCTTTCTCTTTCTTCTTTTCTCCTTTCCCCCATCCCAACTGTTTTTACCTTTTGAGTAGTTTCTTCCCCTTTCACAATATCTAATGTACATTTGGGGTATTATTAACTCTGAGTGTCTTACAGTAGGGGGACAATATTTTGTTTACACCTGCTCACCTGATTTATTGCACTCATGAGTATGGTCTCAGTTGTATCCTTTTATCTATAAAAGGCTCTAGTTTGTAATTCTTTATAGCTAACACTTTATAGCTAATATAGCATCTTTTTTTTTTATCCATTCCTTGTTTGATGAGCATTTAGGTTGATTCCAGAGTGTTCTACCCAACATCAGAACACATATTCATCTCAGCTGCACATGGGACATTCTCTAAAATAGACCACATATTAGCTCATAAAACAAACTTATGTAAATGTAAAAGAACTGATATTATCCTATGCATATTACTTGACCATAGTGCAATAAAATTGGAAATTAATGGCAAAAGAAACTGCAAAAACTACATAAACACATGAAAATTAAATAATTCCCTCCTCCAATGGGTCATAGTTGAAATTAAAGAAGAAATTAAACAATATCTATGATCAAACAAAAATACAAATACAAGTTACTGGAACCTGTGGGATGCAATGAAAACAGTCCTGAGAGGGAAATTTATAGCAGTGAATTCTCACATCAGGAAAACTGAGTAAGTACAAATAAAGAAATTAATACTGCACCTCAAGCTTCTAGAAAAAAGAAGAGCAAGTCAAGCCTCAAGTTCATGCAAGGGAGAAAATTATAAAGATCAGAGCAGAAATTATCACAACTGAGACTAGAAAAACAATACAAAGAATTAATGAATAAAACAGTTGGTTCCTTGAATGAATGAATAAAATTAACAAACCCTTAGTCAACTTTATCCAAAAAAAGGAAAGAAAAAAATCAAATTCAGGCAATAAGAAATGAAAAAGGTGAAATCAGTACAGATCCTGTGGAAATTCAGAGGATCATCAATACCTACTTCAAAACTTTTTACTCGCATAGGATAGAAAACACACAAAAAAGGGCAGATTCCTCAGAATGTATGAATTACCAAAGCTGAATCAAGAAGATATAAAAATTTTTGAATAACCCAATATCAGTTTATAACATTGAAAATGTAATTAAAAACTTACCACCACCACCACCAACAAAGCCCAGGTCCTGATGGATTCATGACTGAATTTTACAAGAAATTTATAGAAGATTTAATGCCAATATTTCTCAAACTCTTTAATGAAATTGAAAGAGAAACAATACTCTCTAACTCATTCCTGGTGGCAAAAATTACTCTGATACCAAAACCAGAGAAAGACCCAACCAAAAAAGATGCCAATTTCTCTAAAAAACATAGATGCCAAAATCCTCAATAAAATACTAGGAAACAGAATATAGCAAATCATCAAGAAGATTAAATACCATGACCAAGTGGGATTCATCCCACAAGAATGCAAGGATGGTTTGGCGTACACAAATCAATAAATGTAATACACAATATCAACAGAACCAAAGACAAAAATCACATGATCACCTCAACAGATGCAGAAAAAGCTTTGGATAAAATCCAACACTCATTCATGATAAAAAAAAAACCTACAGAAAATCAGCATAGATGGCTTTTACCTCAATGTGATGAAAATCATTTATGACAAACCAACAGTCAATGTCACACTAAATGGACAAAAACTGAAAATTTTGATGCTAAAATAAAGAACAAGACAAGGGTGTCCACTATCAGCACTCTTATTTAATATAGTTTTGGAAACATTAGCCAGAGCAATTAGATAAGAGAGATTTTTTTTAAAAGAAATAAGGATAGGAAAGGAAGAAGTTAAATTATCATTTATCACAGATGACATGATACTCTACATAGAAGACCCCAAAAACTCCACCCAAAGACTTCTAGGTTTAATAAGCAAATTCAGAAGCATAGGTGGATACAAAGTCAACACTAAAAAATCAATAGCATTCCTGTACACAAATAACAAATTTACTGAGAGAGAAATTAGGGAAATAACACTGCTTATAATAGCATCCAAAAAAATGAAATACTTAGGAATCAGTCTAAAAAAGGAAATAAAAGATCTATACATTGAAAACTACAGTGCTCTGAAAAAGGAGATTGATGAAGATATCAGAAAATGGAAAGATATCCCTTGCTCATGGATAGGAAAAACCAACATTGTGAAAATGAAAATACTCCCAAAACTGTTATACAGATTTCATGCAATCCCACTCAAAGTATCAGTAGCATACCTCACAGATCTAGAGAAAACATTCCTAAAATTCATTTGGAAACATAAGAGGCCTAGGATAACAAAGGCATTCCTGAGCAACAAAGGCAAGGAAGGAGACATCACAATCCTAGGCTTGAAATTATATTACAAAGCTACTTTGATAAAAATCAGTATGATACTGACAAAAAAACAAAAACAAAAACACAGACTTGAGGTTCAGTGGAACAGATTAGAAGATGCAGGTACAATTACAAACACATTCAGCCACCTTATCTTTGACAAAGGGACCTAATACATTCACTAGAAGAAAGACAGCCTCTTTAATAAATAGTGTGGAAAAGCTGGCTTTCCATAGACCAAAGAAAAGACTAGACCTATGCCTATCAGCATTCATGAAACTAGTCAAAATGGATTGAAGAAACATTAAATATACCGAAGAAAAAGTAGGTAGAAATCTTGAAGACATAGGTGTAGGCAGAGACTTCAGGAACAAAAACCAAACCACACAGGAAACACTTCAAAGAATCAACAACTGGGATCTCATCTTATTAAAAAGCTTTTGCACATCAAAAGAAATCACTAGTAGAGTGAAAAGGCAACCCATAGAGTGTGAAAAAAATTTAGCTAATTGTTCTTCAGACAAAGGACTTACATCTAGAAGATATAAAGAACTGAAAAAAATAAGACCCCTCAAATTGAAAGACTCAATCTAAAAATGTGTATCTGAGATGAAAACACACTTCTCAGAGGAAGAAACACAAATGACAAATAAATATATGAAAAAATGTTCAACATCACTTGTCCTTTGAGAGATGCAGATTAAAACAATGCTGAGATTTCACCTCACCCCGGAAGGAATGTCTATCTTCAAAGAATTCATCAATAACAAATGCTGGTGGGGCTGTGAGGAAAAGGCACCCTTCTCCACTGTTGGAGGGAGTATAGACTGTGTAACCACAGTGGAAATCAGTGTGAAGTTTCCTCAAAAAGCTGGGATTGGAGGTCTTGTTAATCCAGCTTTATCCTTCTGGGTGTTTTCCCAGAAGAATTAAAAACACGACATATATGTACTGTGCTTATCAACCTTTTTATTGTTATCTTTTTTTTTTTTTTGCAAATCCTATTCTATCCCAGAACCATGAAAAATCTTTCTCTATATTCTTGAGATTTTTGTCTCTAATTTTTCCTTTTACATATAAGGCTTTAATCCACCTGGAATGATTCTTGTGTATAAAATATAAAATGCCAATAAGATTTTTTTCACAGTAATAATATAGTTCAAGTATAATCATTATCTTAAATCCAGTCAAAATACAATTTCCCTAAACTGTGATTCTTATTACCCCATCTGTATTTACATGTTCTATTTTTTGTCATGACTTCAGTTCTGTCATTATTTTCAAACTACACATTGGACATTTTCTCTACGGATAAAATTTCATTTGTTTACATGCTTGCTTTTCATAGAAATATTTTCTTTTCCTGAAGATTGCACAGGAGAAAGTTGGCTATGTTAAGGTTATTTGCTTTTTCTCTGAGAGAAATTGGGCCTCCATCAGGTTTCAACTGCAAAGTGGATTGGTCTTGTTTACATCTCCGCAGGGTGGAGCTGACTGCTCCATGGCAGTCAACGTACTGTACATATCAAGGTCAGTGGGCCACCAGGCAGGAGGGGACAGCACCCTCCAGGAGAGAAGTGGCCCGGCTTAGACAAGGTGGCAAAGAGCAGTGGGTGTATTTGGACTTAGAAACTATGAAGTTAAATATTGTATTACTATGTTTTTAAACACCACCATGTAATAAGCTATAAAAATATGCCCAAAATGAGTTGAGGAAAATTAACATTCAACAGACACATTATAGGATATTTTCTTTTATTAGAAAATTATTTAGTGAAAATATTGCTAAATCTTTTTGACTTAGCTCTGCAGAAAATAATAATTCATCATTCTGTATGCTTGATCTATCTCTTGGCTTTATATTAATAATTCTGGTTCACTTAAAAATATGTTATCATATTTGTATTGTGTTATGCTAAAAAATCTGCCTTGAATATTTTTTGATCATGGCCCATTTACTGCATGGTCTTTGAACCTCGGATGTCTCGAATATTTAGTACTTTTAAATGCAAATGTAGCTTTTACCAAGCCCATGAGCTTAAAATTTCACAAATACAGTAGATTTATTTCAGTAAATACAGTAAAATTTTACTTTTATACAATAAAATTTCAAAAATACAGTAATATTGGTTTTGGGGCGGGATGACCAGCTACCTTGAGCAGGGCTGTAAATAACACTTGTACATGTCAGGAAGCCTGGGTGCTCTAAATTTTAGCAAGTAGGGAGTTTCCAGAGAGGAGTGGCTGAGTAAAGGGAAAGAACAGAATAGAGCCCTAGAGTAGATCAGCAGGAAGGAAGACAAAGCCACAACCGACATTTAAAAATTTAAGCAAAGACACTTTCATTCCTAAGAGAGGAGAGATGAAAAGACCCTCCTCTCCTTGCCCGTAACAGAAATACGCCTGCCCTTAAGAGCTTGGGTGGAGCCAAAAGCAGAGGAAATTCATCAGCGCCTCCCCTTTTCATTCTTTGTCTCAGATTCTATGAGTTGCATCATTTCTATAGATGTTAAAGGAGACCACTGTGAACTCTGTGAGCTTTGTTTTAAATTGCAGGGGTCTCACTATTCAAAGGACCCATATTGAGGAGTATCCCATGGCTTCCTCATTAGAATTAATAAGAAACCATTTCCCTTGATTACAGTTCTTTCCATGTCTGGACTTCAGGATTTCAAGACTTAGGTCTGTTGAGAAGAGTAGCTTAAAAATGGCAGATGGCTTGAGCATTATAAGCGCTGAACAAATATTCTAATGTGTTAGAGTTTAAGTTGAATGGTGTAATATAACAAACGAAGACTATATTTCATGATCAACAAAAGATTGTTGGAAAGGAAAGAACAAAAGAAGGAAGGAAGAGAAGAAAGAGAATAGAAAGAAAGAACAGGGAGAAAGAAAAAGAGGAGTAAGGGCCTTTTGATACAGGTTTTTAAATTGAAGGAAAGAGGAGCCTTTTGCTGGAGTGGAGCGAGAGTTAACATAGAACCGTTTCACTAAATCTACTGGAAGACAAGGTAGGCAGAAGTCTTGGAGACGTAGGGGTAGGCAGAGAATTTATGAACCAAACGCAAACTGCACGGGAAACACGTCAAAGAATCAACAAATGGGATCTCATGTTATTGAAAAGTTTCTGCACTTCAAAGGAAATCATCAACAGAGTGAAAAGAAAATGAACAGAGTGGGAAAAAAATTTTAACCAGCAACCCCTCAGACAAAGGACTTGTGTCCAGAATATATAAAGAATTGAAAAACATCAAGCCCCCCAAATTCAAAGACCCTTTCCAAAAATGGGCATCTGAGATGAACACACAGTTCTCAGAGAAAGATATACAAATGGCAAATAAATACATGAAGAAATGTTTGCCATCACTGGTCATTCGAGAAATGCAAATTAAAACAGCATTGAGATTCCACCTTATTCTGGAAAGAATAGCTGCCATCAAGAAATCAACTGATAACAAATGTTGGTGAGGCTGCAGGAAAAAAGGAACACTGCTCCACTGTTGGTGGGAATGTAGACTGGTGCAACCATTATGGAAATCCATATGGAGAATTCTCAGAAAACTAGGATTGGAAGCCCCATTCAATCCAGCTATCCCCCTCCTGGGCATTTTCCCCAAAGAACTGAAAAGTTCATATCACAGTGATATATGTGCACCCATGTTCATAGCTGCACAATTTGTGATAGCTAAATCCTGGAAATAACCAAGATGCCTATCAACTGCAGAGTGGATGAAAAAGATGTGGCATTTTTGTACAATGGAATATTACTCAGCTATAAAAAAGGATGATCTTGAGGCCTTCATAGGCAAATGGAGACAATTTGAGACTATCCTCATTAGTGAAATAAATAAGAATCATATTTATAAATATCATATTGTGTCTCTAGTGTAAAAAGTAAATAAGAACTACAAGTGTAATAAAGCCAAAATGTGTAATTGCTATTGTAAAAAAGAGAGTGCTCTAAGGGATATAACTGCATGTAAATTTGAGTGTGTAAAATAGATGACCATATTGCTGAATCTTTGTGGGATCTTTGATCATAACTGTTTGTAGTCTGACTGTTTGAATATTTACTATGTACCCTTTAACTTTGTAACTTGAACTACATCCAAGATGACAATACATTAATAATTTACAAATTACTGATTTCTTAGTGGGGCTTTTTCTCATTCTCCTTTTTCTTTCTTTCTTTTAGAATTCTGTATTATTGCTACCCTTTTTTGTTTTTTTCTTTTTTTCTTCTCTTTAAATAAAATTTTAAAAATGTATAATTGCTATTGTAAAAAAAAGAGGAAGTAGGAAGCGCTATAAAAGATATAGCTGCATGTATGTCTAGATGTGTGGGATTGATGACCATATTTCTAGGTTCTTGTTGCATTGTTAAACAGATCTGTTTGCACTCTCACTGCCTTAGTGTCTACTCGGTGTGCTTTAATCCTGTAACTTGAATAACTATTTCTAAAAGAACAATGTGTAATGTATCAACTAGTGATTTGTTACTATTTATCTTCTTTTCTTGAAATTCTGTAATATTTCTACCTTTTTCCTGTTTTTTTTTTCTCTTTAAATAAAAAAATGAAAAAAAAAATAGAACCATTTCCAGTCCCCCACCGAAATGTACCTGTGGAAGAAGGGTGAGTGTGTGGCAGGGTCAGGGGAAACTGAGCACCAGATGTGAATGCTGGGGTCACTCCACGTGTGTCCTGTGTAACAGGCACGTCCCTTGCTGTCATGGTTTATGTCGGTGGCCCCCAGGTCTCATGCATTTGCATTGTGCATTTGTGATTGGTTCACTGTTCAGTGCACCGCAGGCAGGCGCTGCCCTGGGAGCACTCCTGGTGGCCCACACCGGGCGACCGAAGATCCTAGGAAGCTCCAGTGTGTGGCTGGCGTGTAGCTGGGTTGTCGTCCATCTTTCCCTAGACCCAGTTTTGATCTAAAATCCATAAAACACAAGGAATCAACTATCAGTATCTGCAGAGTCAAAACTTCCCTGAGAAGAGGGACCCAGCAGCTCTGAGGAGAGCATGGAGCACCAGAGAGAGCTGCAGGGCATGGTCAGAGAGCAGGGAGTGGTGGATGGGCCAGCAGAGCTCCAGGAGTGTGTGTGTGTGTGCGTGTGTGTGTGCTAAAACCAAGAAGGGATTGTACTTTCCACCACATGCCAGCGCTTAGACACACAGCGTCTGCCAGCATGTGAGTCTTCTTGCGATTAGACTGAAATCTAAAGATTTGAACCTAGTGTGGTGGCCCACACATTTTAATCCTAGCACTCTGGAAACTGAGGCAGGAGGGTAGCAAATCTAAACATACCTTGGGCAATTTAGCAACCTAGTGAGACCCTGTCTCAAAACAACATAAATTGAAATACAAAAGGTCCAGGAATATAGCTCAATGTGAAGGTCCCCGGTTCAGTCCCTCGGACTACTGAAGGAGGGAAATTCCAGGGATTTGAGACAGAAGAAAATACTGGAAATGACCAAAATAACCAGATTTTGATAGAATTTACCTTAAGTGATTTTTTGTTCTCTTTTTATTGTTGGAGGCCAAGGCCTTCACAGTCAACTATATACCTACTTCAAACCCCACCTCACCTTATTTTAATTTTGAGGGAGCATCTCAGTAAGTCACTAAATTTCCCAAACTAGGCTTGAATTTGTGATTCTCCTGCCTCAACCTCTCATAGGTAGTTTTTGTTTTTTGTTTTTGGCTTTTTGAGACAGGATCTCAAAAAGCAGTTCAGACTGGCCTTGAGCTCACTTTGTAGCCCAGGCTGGCCTGGAACTCACAACAATCCTTCTGCCTCAGCCTCTGGAGTGCTGGGATTACAGATGTGTGCAACCATACCTGGCTAAAGGCAGGGTTTATATGTGTACACCATGATGTCCAACCTTAATTTTTCACAACCAGGCAGAAAAATAAGTAAATTCAGGTTTTAACTTTTTAAACAAAAGACCTCTTAATAGCAAAAACATAAATAAAAGAAAAATAAAAATCGAAATGTTTGTAACTATAACATTGACAAATGCAAATATACAAACAAAAACACTGAGAAAAAGTATTTCCAATAGCTGTCACTGAGAAAAACTAATCTCATATATGAGGAGCTTCTAAAAATCTGTGAGTAAATAAATAACCAAAAACTAATTGTGGAAAATAACACAAAAATTTTCCCAGCCTCATTATATACATTATGTTGTAAATTCAAAATCTGGCAAAATGCTTTGCTGATGAATCTATGGTGATAAAAGTGCTCTAAGATATTGCTTGTAGAAGTCTAGTAAGTTTTCACAATCTCTGTGGGTAATATCTGTCAAATTACAAATGCATAATAACTTCACTCAGCCTTTTCTCTAGTAAGATACACTTGCATGGATGTGAAATGAATGTTATTCGTTATAAAGGAGTTATTGCTTGTAATAGCAATGTAATGTCAGGGCGGGGCGAATGCCACACTGTGCGTGCCATGCCATGCCACGCTATGCCACACAGCTCCCAGCAATCCTAAAGCTCGTCAGTAAAAGAACTAAAGAAGCAGAGTTTAAAACAAACGCAGATGATTTATTTGAAGGTGGGGATTTATTTGAAGAGAGCGAGAGCTACTTTGGAAGAGCAGGGAGTATTCGAAAGGGAGATGCTTATGGATTCTTGTCTGCAGCTCCTTTTCATTGAGATCCTCACCCTGTGATGGCTCCTGAAAGCTCATTGGCTCAGTAGCTGTCTTGGTCCTCCCCTTGGATTTCTTCTGGTCACATGACCTTTCTTGTTCTTTGGAGGAGGCTAGGATTATGGGTGGGGATTTAGGGACAAATAGTTTAGGCTTCAGTATTAAGTAAAGGGGTTTATGTTGATCAGTTTGGGACCTCGCTGAGTTTGGTTTCTTGGCCTTTCTCTGGTTGAGTCTGCTGTGCAGAGATGGAGGCTGCCAGCTTTAGTAAATGTCTCCATTAACTTCTTTGTCTTTTGGTACGAGACTTGAACTCAGGGTCTTGTACTTGCCATGCAGGCGCTTATGCCGCTGAGGTGTACCCCCGGCTCACCATTAATTTCTAACAAAGTTCAATGAAGCCTTCATCCTGTCTTTTCCCTCCCTATGGGCCCCTGTCCCTGCAAAAGAAGGAAAAAGAATATGCTCTGCAGAGTGGCCGAGGGCCACTGAGAAGATTTCAGAGGGGCTCTGAGGGCGATGTGGCCTCTTTTGTATCTCCTGACACTAGATTGATTCTCTCCCACTCCAGCCTGGCACTGGGGACAGTTGTCTTATTAGCAGCTCACTTGACCTGAAATTGGAACTAAACTGTCATATCGGCGGCCAGCTAGGTGTTGCTGGTCTGGGTGTCCATGCTCATAGGTCACATGCGCTTGTTCTGCCAGTTTGGCCCTGCCCTACTCTCGTATCTCAATAGCTCTCACGTAAAACTGACAAAAGCTCCTTTAAAAGCAGTCTCTGCTTAGGAGCAATGCAGTACTGTTCAACTTTTCATCATAAAAAAACTGCAAGTTAAAATGGCACAGGGTTACCATTTTTCATCTAGCAGACAGGAAATGTCCAAAATTTGATAATTTATTGTATTGGGGATGCTTCGGGTAAATCTTCTCTCCTGTACATGGCTGGTCCACCACCATGGTAGGTTATCCTGACTTACTTCATTTCTTTTTCTTACTAGGAGACAGGCAGCCTCTCTCACTAGAACTGATGAAAAGTATAAGCTCCTTGCTTTCCCTCCACCTGGCTCAAACGTGCACACGAAAACTAGTACAGACAAACAGAATCCAGAAGGATAGCTGGGATTTACTCACTCATTTGTTTGTTTGTTTATTTCTAACAGAAATGAGAAATCTCTTCATTCCATGGAATGCCTTTGACTCTAGCGGCTACTGTGGAATATCCGGGGCAAGGGGAAAGTGGGCGGTGTTCTTATTTTGGACAGGGTGAAGGTGTGGAGTCTGCCCTTTAAGCCACTTTTACTTGTGGGGTCTACTTTGCAGTCATGAAACATAATTTTTCCAGACAGTGGATCAAATGTAAGGCATAGAGTAACTTGAAGTCACTGTGTTCACTGTTGTTCTCAGATTGCAAGTAGAAATGTGGAAGATACAGGGCCCCAGAGAGCAGTGGCAGGAGCCAGCACAGCTATTTGTTGTGTGTATTTTGCTTTGCTTTAGCAGTGGTGTTTCTTATGTGGTTTAAGTACATATGGATTTAATCTCATTATCAAAGGCAATTTGTGTGCATAACAAATGTTAATGTAATTTACCGAGTGAATGTGGAATTCAAGAAAATCGTTCCTCAATGAACAATGAGAACACTGATTGGTGTCTCCTTTCTATCTTCACCGATGTTATCTATTTCATATGTCAGCACTTTATTTGGGCCCTTCAAAGCAGTGGTCATGCAGAACAGTTTCATGTTACTGTGCTCTCCAACGCTATCCAGTGATCAGCCATTGACTTACAAAAATTCGATCCATCTATGATTTTATGCAACCTCTAGCAAATTGCAATTCCCTTAAAAAAAACCAGTAAGTTTACCTTCCCAGCAAAATTATTTATTTTCTTTAAATCAAGTCACATGAATAGTTGATGAAATGTTAAGGTAGTTTTATGTAACAAATCAACAGATTTAACAAAAGGAATTCAAGAAAGTTCTATTAGTGGTAACTGAACCAATTCTAATCAAAGAGCAGATTGAAATTACTAATTTACTATATTATCCCAACACATTCTATATACTATGAATGCTCATTTGCAATGGAAACATTAGTATTCTCCCAAAACTGAGAAATTTTACCTAAGCTAATATCCACAGCCTAAATAATATTACAAGCTAAGGACTGTTGAAGGATTATTGAATTCTTTATTTTGTTGTTATGTCTATGACAAAATCAAATTTCTTACATAAATTGGTTTTCATGCTTGATATGTTGTTATGAAATTTGATAGTAACTTTTCCAAAGCCTTGTAAAATCAAAATCGAGTCACTACCTTTCTATCTGCAACAGAAATCTGAGAAATTTGAAAACTTCACAAGTCTTTAAAGATTTCATTTCTCAGCATTATACGGTTATTTAACACAGAATTTTATAAATTTCTTCTTTGTTAAACACTGAATTTGAAGTTGCCCATTCAAAACATTTTACACTACTTTTTGAGTGTACTTTTTGAGTTTCTTATCTCTGTACCTAAATGTTTTAATAAGTGTGTAGTGAATTTCACTGGTGTTCTGTCTCAGGGAATGGAAATTATTCCTTGTCTCTGGAGACATCCAAGGCTAGAAGATCCATGATGGGATGAGGGGATGACAGGACCTCTGCAATCTGACCAGCCAGGATCACCATGGAAGGAGCCGTCAATCTCTCTGTGTGATTCCTGGGAATACCGGGTGGTGCTCTCCTGTTACATCACTGGGCATGAAGTCAGCCTTCCTGTAGGGCTTCCTGCGCCACCTCATTCGTCACGATCTAACCCGACAGCAGGAGACAACTGCATTGTTCTGACTCTCTCCTTGGCCCCCAAAGGTTTTTCCTTACAGCAACCTCCTACTGAACTCCTCTTTCTTTCCTTCTTCATTCTCTCCTTACTTATGCTTTCCATCTTATGCACTGAAACCTTAGCCATAAGCACAATTTAAACAGTATTTTTCCTCTAACAAAATTTTTGGTTCTAACAAGGTCCTAACAAGATGGAAGTCTCAATTCTTTCTTCTTATACAATATCCTATTTTGTCTTTATTATAAGATGTGTTGTATATGATCTGTCTATGTACCTTTGCACTTACACTAGGTACCACTGAGACTGACAACAGAGATTCACAGAATCGGGTACCCCCCCCCCACACACATCATCACCTCCCCATTTCATTTAGATAGGACAAATTTTGGAGAACACAAACTAAATGCTCCCCATGTGACTTCATTTCCTCTTTTAATATTGCTCTGATATAGGTCTAAGATCATTTCACTGGTAACCCTGACCACCAGCGCCACACTCCTGACTCTTTGGCTTCTCCCGGTGCCACTTGCTGCTGCCTCCCGGGCCCCATCAGTGTCCTGTAGCACCAAGTCACATATAAAGGGAGAGAATCGTAGATGTGATGAGTGTAACCATCTCCCTACCCCCAGCAAGTGCCACCCGGCAACCCCGTTTCATGAAGGCCTCTGCCCCACTGCCTGGTGAGCAGCAGTGCCACCCTGGTCTGTGCTGACGAGCAACATCTCGTCTTCCTGTTCCCACATTTAACTTTCTTTTTCTGTGAACGTTCTTTGGCTTTACAATGGCAGCAGAGGAAATGGTCCAGCTTGTTTTTTTCAAACTCTTCCCATTCTTTTTAATTTTTGACATAGCAAAAAACCCAAAATGCATATATTTATCATGTACAATACAATACACTGAAATATATATACATCTGTGGAATGTCTAAATTGAGATAATTGGTGTGCTACTTTTTTATGGAGGAGATAAATCCTTTCATTCACAACACCATAAACAACTTTTACAGTCTCTGGTGAGTGAAAAAACCAGCAGAGCAGGGCAGCATCACAAGATCACTCTTCTGTGGGCGCAGAAAACAGTTGAACTCGGAAACCAAATGGTGGCAACTGAGAGACAGGGGAGGCACTGGTCAAAGGCACAGATTTTCCATCAGATAGTAAGATGTGTCTGTGAAATCTGTTGTGCCATGGTGTGGTGATGACCTTAGGAACATGCATTTCTACTTTTATGTGACCCTCTGTGCTGGCACTGGAAATCATCCCTTGTTAGCCTATTCCCAGGCAGAATGAAAATAAAGTCATACTCCATTCATATCTCTTCAACTAAAGTCATCATATATTTGTTTTCTGTGTCTGTTTGACTTTATCCCAGACCATCTCTGTCCTATTAAAAGTGTGTTCCAGGTGACATGCAGCTAGTTACTCTTCAGTGGATTCTTGCTGCCTCGCCTCTTCTTTCTGTTTTGCCTGTATTTTAAGATAAGTACTACATAAAGGGCCCAAACTTATCTCCTGTTAAACCATGGCTAGTGTACATGGACATTTAATGAAATCTGTTCACTCTTCTTCCTTCAGGCACCACTGACGAGTGTCTTCACAGAGTGTCTTGTTCACCTCCATCTGCAAAGCAGTAGTGTGCACTGGGTGAGCCAGACATGTCACACAGCAAGGCTTTGTCTCCTTCACCCAACGGGAACAACAGGCTCCCTTAATGTCAACAGGTGGCTCCGTGTATATACACATCACTCATCTCCTCCAATTAGAAACATTAGGAAATACGATACACACTCTTTGAGCTCCAAACTTCTAAGTTCAAGCTTCCTGTAGTTTATGGAAGAGTTGGAAACAAAGCCTTTTATTTATACCTCAGTGAAAATCACAAAGGATTTAAAATAGACACACCTGATGATGGTGTTTGCGTCATAAGAATTGGCAGCGCCACTGATGATAGTAGCTCTTTGTAGCTCTTTCCCCTCATTAGCACTAATGCACCTCAGCGGTTCATGCATGTTAGTCCTGGAAGCAGCTCACGTGGCTCTCACTTTGTGGCACGCTTGTTTAGACTGAGTTTTCTGCCCCAAATAAGTAGGTTGAAGAAGTGAAAACTCACTAATAATTGTAGAACATTCACTTGAAGCCACATTCATTTCCTCAAGGTAGAGAAAATCTCCTCAAGGAACGATCATGAGTAAAGGTAAACACAGAACGATCTCATGACTCACGGCACCCCAGGAAAAGATCATAAAAATGATCTGCACGGCTTCCAAGCGCTGCACCCGTGCCTGCACCTACTTGGGATGTATACACATGCGTCAGTCACCGAGAGCAGCGCGGGCCGAGTTTACTATTTACAGCACAGCTGTGCTGCTTCCCAGGGTGTCACTCACCACTTGCCCACCGCACGGGGTAACCCGAGCACCACCGCCTAGTTGCTGGGCTTTCTACTATTTTCCACTGCTCTCTGCATCTGTGTGTCTGATGGCACTGTACTTATAATTTAGACGTTATAAGATATTTTTGTATCTGCTAAGCTAGTGTGACCTCACTGTTCTTTGTCAGAGCCTGCTTCTCGCTCCTTGACTGTACTTACACCTAATTGCCCAGTTTTACAATGTGAAATTATGCTACATAATCTACAGTCACCTAAATTTCGCATTGGGAAGTTGACTATCACGTAAAATGACTCAGCTCATGAGGGCAGTGGTTGGGGATATAGCTCAGTGGCATAACGCCTGCCTGGCAAGTGCAAGGTCCTGAGTTCAAGGCCCCATGCCAGCTAAAACATGACTTAATAGAAATTTATATACAAATTAATGGAGATCTATAGTAGCTTTTTTCTTTTTTTTCTTGCGGGTACAGGTGAATTCTTATGTTTCTCTTAGATTCCCGTATGGGAGCCTGGTCACTAGCACGAGGTACTTGAAGTGGGGCCTCAGAGAGAATAAAGGCTCCAGAAGTGGGATGAGTGTGCAGAGAGAGGTGATGTCTTCACAAGCGTGTTCAAATGCAGCAAGGAGTCCTTCTCCGAACCTGGAAGAGTCCCTCACTCAAAACCCAAACCCACCCTGGGAAGTGTGGGAAAGAAGAGTTTTCTGTTAAAGTTACTCAGCCTGCGCTATTTTCAGCAGCAGCCTTAGATGAGGAAGACGCTTATACAATGTCTTTAACTTTGGTAGAAGGTTTTAAAGTTGCACAGTACTTTTACACTTGTAAAAGTATAAGACATTGAGCCAATGGGAGAAACAGGAACACGAAGTTGATGCATAAGCAATGCATCAGACAGAAATAAAGGCAGCATGAAGGGCCACTCAGGTTCTACGTCCCTACTGGAGCTTGTCTGGAAATGTTTTTGACACTTTCTGATACTTTCTGTGCTGTGTTTCCCTGTGGAGAGCCAAACTTGAATTGAGTCAAAAATACAATTAATTTTTGGTTTCTTTTCAAGATTCCAGGCTTTGTAAGAGCCCTCTTAAAACAGTTCTCTGCATTTACCACTTTGGGGAGTCTGTACTAGTTGTACTGTAGAATAGCAGAGATCAGTAAATGTGCAGAGAGTTGATTTGATTAGTGGTACCAGGTACTCGGAACATCCGCCAGGCTGCAGCTTGCCAAACCGCTGCCCTCATCATCTGAACATTAAACCTCACATAAGTTTTGATTTCACTTCCAGATGTGACGAAAGGAGCTCTCAGTTCCCCTACCCATATCCTAGCTTTTCATCACAAGCTGGGAGATGGTCTTCTTCAGTTCTGTGTGCGTCATGAAATAAACAATGCACCCTTTATTGCTGGGTGCATTTTGAAAAGGTTTCATTATCTATTGATTTCTTTTTTAGGGTGAGTGAAGGAGCTCGTATCTCCATGTCTGTAAATTATTATAAACTCTTAGACGAGTCTGGATATGAGCAAGTAGCAGTTTATGCTCTATTGCCATATGCAGCCATAAAGTCAATAAATAATTTTAGGTGACATTGAAATATGATTAAGTAAGATTCCTCCCCCCATCTATTGCCTTTCAAGTGTTTTTCTGTTTTAGAAAAGACATGAAATTACTGACTATCACGTAGAATTCTCCTCATATATATTTCCTCAATTTCTATCTCCATGTGTAACTTAAAGGAAATTTAATCCACATGGTTTCATTCATTTCTACTCAAATTGTGAAAATGTTCACTCTACAAGCTCTTTGAAGTCCAAGAATATTTTTAATAGACCATTTAAGCTTTTATATATTTAAACTAAACTAGGATTGCATTTCTCCAAGAATAAACAAAGACAGACACCTAAAGGCTAGGGTTCAGCTAGAAATTCCAAAATCTCATGTTTCTCCCCACCTGTTCTAAACTAAAAAATTTTAAAACAAAGTTTCCCTTCTATGGGACCAAACAGAAAATGAGTAACTGGGAGGAGGTAGGTCCTCTTTCCTCAACTCTGCTCATTGACTTTGAGTTCTTAAAGATCTGGTTTGCTTACTTATTAATAGTATTTATGAGGGATGTATTGCTTTTTTATTAATTGCTAGTCATTAATGACATTTTATCATACATATCGACCTCCTTGAAGGGAATATTTGGTATGATTTTGTTTGTATTACTACATTGTGTGTGGCCTAATTCAACTTATTTTTATACAAAGTGTTACCACTTTCACAGTATGAAATCCAAGAATAAGGAGAAAAAACCCATTAGAGTCAACTAATAAAAAATGAAAAAGCTTTAAAGGGGTGGAAGAGCCCTGTGAGACAGAGCCTAGCATTTGTATAGGTCGTGGATATGTAATCAATTAACTGCCGAGTGTGCAGTTGAGCTGTTGTATTGTGAGACACAGCATGCGTTTGTTCCTGTTTGTTCTGTCGCTTACACCCCCTCCGTAGGCCACCCCCCTCAAGATTTTTGTGTTTTCCTCTGAGTTAGTCCAAAAAGGGCAACGGCTGCTCATGTGTGGTGGCCCTTCCCTTCTAGGAGTCAACTTCCCTTCTAGGATGTCTTACGCCCTGGCATGTTGGGAAGCAGATGGTCTGACACTGTAGAGCAGCGTGTCTGTGAAACTGGTATCGAAATAAAATGGTTCATTCACCACAAACAAGTAAACTGAATAGCTCAATGTATCTTTGATTAACAATGGAAAGTATGAGTAGTAAATTCTGTTATTTTTTTCGAATTCTGTTATTTTAATTAACAATGGTTTAAAATTATATAATAGACACACAATTATGTAATCAATGGAAATTATCAATCACAATCCTCCTATAGCTACAACTTGCTCTGTAATAAATGTCAATTTTTTTTTTTGGTACTGGGGATCGAACTCACGACTTCACACTTGTCAGGCAGGTGCGTATGCCACTGAGCTAAATCCTGGCCTTAAATGTCAATTGTTATTGATATAATATGCCTGAGGCTTATAATAAGGTTTGGCAACCTTTAGCAAAAAATATCGTTGGAAAATATAGCAGGCAGATATGGCATATTTCTAAAGTGGTATGCTTTATATTTTTCCTTAATGATTTTGAGATGATACACCTTACAAGTTATACAAACACTGAAATCCTGTAATTTTATGAATGTTACTAATAAGAGCATTTTTCTAGTTATTTTCCATTATAAAAGTGGCAAAGTAGTGCATTTAAAAAATAAGACTCATTTCTAACATGGAAGGTCATTATGCTTTCACCTATAAATGATACATTTTACTATGTAATTCATTGTGTATGTTTCTATCATCAGAGAAATGGTAAATTATAGTGTAGCACATGAAGATTTGCTGTTAAGAAGAATACATATGAAAAACATTAGGCCATATTTTTGGAAACAAAGGTGTGATTTAGTAGGACAGCTTTTGTTGTCTCACATTCTCTATATTTCTCGTCTACTTGGATGAAGAGCTTTCTTGGTTTGGGGCAAGTGAGATGCTCCATATGAACTTGTATTTGAAACTTAAGCATGGAGAAAAAAATTATCCCTTATTATGGTTTGTGTCTAGATGTTCCCCAAAGCCTCATGCAATTATAGAGTTTTTTTGGAGGTGGCTGAGTCTAGTGTGTGATAGATTCTAGCGCAGTGCTGGGATTAAGGGGGCTGGGAATAAAAGTGAGTGCTGGTGTAGTCTACTGATTGGATTGGCACCGCCCTACTCCTGGTAGACTGGATACAGTACAAAGGACAGAAAGAGGCCTGTCTTATGTCCTGTCTCTTTTGTTGATTTTGCTATCTTCTGATACCATGAACTGTTTCCCCTCTGCCATGCTACTCTGCCTTGGAGACAGCTGATTATGGACTGAAACCTCTATAAACTATAAGCTAAATAAACCTTTCCTTTTTTTAACCTTTGATGTCAGGTATTTGTCTCAGCAACAAGAGAAAAGTAACTAACACACTCCACTTGAACATTAGTATATAATGGCCCTTTCACAGCTATCAACAACCCAGCAATTTAGTAACACAGCAAAAGAGAGTCCACAAGACATTTTGCGTTCATAATCCCCAAGAAGGCTGATTTTATTTTATAAATGGAAAAATCTGGTCCATTACAAGATGTATGAGAAGCTTTATTCAAATTGAATTTTTCTCAATTCAGCTTATCTAATACACTCAAATGTATACTCCAAAG
Source organism: Hydrochoerus hydrochaeris (assembly GCA_004027455.1). Lineage (NCBI taxonomy): Eukaryota > Metazoa > Chordata > Mammalia > Rodentia > Hydrochaeridae > Hydrochoerus > Hydrochoerus hydrochaeris. Next base: position 74,830 of record PVLA01006376.1, on the reverse strand, counting down.
AGAGACAACCATTCATTTCAAGGTAGTTGTTTAAAAATGTATTAGACAACTATTAACCCTTGAGGCATTTCTAGGGTCTTAAGGATTTAGAAGATTAAAAGAGAAACATCAAGAAGAGTTTTCAAAGAAAGCTGCTATCCTGCTGTGACCCTCACCACTGCCCTTTTTATGCCACTGGAAGACCAGATACGTGGGCTGCAGGCACAGCACTTGGAGAGCTTTCTGAGTGTGCCCAGGTCACAGATATGGTGTGGGACTCGCACCTGATAGCTGCACATGGAACTCCAAAACTGGGAAGCAAGCTCACTTGTGCTCCTGTGTCCACTGCAGGGTGTGTAGCGAGGTCATGCTCTCCGAGCAACCTGGAGATGAAGCCATGCTCTGATTCAGCAGGAAGGTGGGCTGATGAGGAAGTGCAGAGGCTCAGTCTGAACAGATTTCTGGGTGAATATTTGTTTGAAGCAATATCGAGAAATAAGGCAGAGAAAATTGGCCAGTGGGGATTTTTTTTTTTTTTTAAACAATCTCGGCTGGGAATTTAGATCAGCAGCATAAGCGCCTGCCTGACAGTACAAGGTCATGAATTTGATCCCTGGCATCAAAAAACAAAACAAAACAAAAAACAAAAAGCATAATCTCTCTTATTATATTTATATTTTTATAAAAATGATTAAGGGAAAGGGAATAAAATAACGATTCAGATAAGAGAGGAACTGTGATTACAGAAACCAAACATTTCTGTGTGGAGCAGCCCCAGTGCACTGACCGGCAGCCTGGCCTTTACTGACCACCAGTGGACTCACCCTTGGAAGGAAGTAAGCAGGTGGAGGCCCTCAGATCAAGTGACATCAAATGGTCCGGCCAGCGTCTCTGGCCTTGGGAGTCCCATTGTTTCTTTGTCTCCATTGCAGTCAAGATGAGGAAGAGGGTTAGGGTCAGAACTACAGGTTCAATGGACTCTTGGTTCCATATATGCTGCCTCATTGTTCTAAGTTGTGATTTTACAGAGGCTCCCTCTACTCGGACCTCTGCATCTAGAATAGCCTCTCTTCTATGTCCATCCTGCTCCATCCAGCTATGTGTCTTAGAACTCGGCTTAAATATCGCCTTCTGAGGTACAGCTTTCTGAAATACAGACTAGGCTACGAGCTCTAGCTACGTGAATACACATCACTCTGAGTAATTCTGAAATTCTTCCCTGCTGTGCTGTGCGTATTTGTTTGCTTTCCCACCTCCTTGGTGAGTGCATGTGGGCAGCAATGAGCTTTCCTTCCTTATGACTGTGCTGCATCCTATGACCCCCACATACAAGCGCTTAATGAATTTACGAACCAACTGATTGCATGGCTGTAACAGAAACCCTACACGTAGCTATTCGTTCAGTTAAGCTTCTAAATCCAGTGAGCTCTGTGAAGCTTACACTGGATATGAGAGGCTGGGACCCTGATGCCCCCGCCACAGCACTTCAGGGAGCGAGGAACCACTTAGCAGAGCGCGGACAGGGAGGAAGCCAGGAAGGTATGAGAGCTCCGCAGGGGCAGAGGGATCGGGAAAGATCTGAAGGACTGGCTAAGGGTTTGGCACAGAGCTGACTGACTGGAAGGAAGAAAGTCATTCTGTTTTCAGAAGAAAAAAATACAGATTTCCCCATACTCTGTTTTCAATTCACTCAAAAAACACTGTTCTTTTCTTTTTTTGTTAACCTGACTGTGCTTCAGACTTCTGCTCAACTTAGAGCAGTTGATTACTCTTAAACATGGTTTGGCAATAGCATTTTCCAGCTCACCCTCATCAACAGAGTATCTGCTTTGTGTTATATATTTTTTCCAAATTTGTTTTGAGAAGTTGAATGCCAACTAGTGTTCCAACACATATATTACATTTTGTTTTCCTTCTGTATTTCTAACATTGCTACCTTTTGCAAACTGTCCTTGAGGAATCATTAAGACTTCAGTGCATATTTTGAGATTATGATAAATATTTATTTAGAACTTTTTATAGAACAGATACTTTTCTTAGGGCAGAGGGGTATGCTTGGCATTTCCTCCCTAAATAGTGACAGACATATGTACACAAATAATTTTGAAATGTGAGGGGAAGTGATTAGAACTACTGAAAGATCACAAGCAAGTGCCTTGACAGTCTGTGATGGTGAAATGATTTTGTCAACTTGGGAAAGAGAAGTTCAAATAAAGTGGCCCAGAAATTCCACACCCTGGGCTGTAGACCTCCTTCTGTTTCTCCAGAGGAGCTCCAGTGTCTGTCTTCACCTTGCATGTCATCTTCTGGCTTCCATCGCAGACCCGTCAGCCTTCTGATTCGAACTTGCAAGGACACTGAAGTGAGCTCCAGACTTCACCTGAGCTCTTCCGACTCCCATGTGCAGACGCCCTCTGCACACTCCCTCGCCCATCTCTATGGGTGGCCACAGAGTCAGTCTTGTAACATCTCACATGTTGTGTGTCTTGGGTTGTATCTGTTCCTCTAGTCAGCCTGACTGATACACGGCTAGACGACAGGATGAGTGACTGTCATGTGAGAACCGAACAGGCTTGGTAGGAACTTCTCATGGAGCCCGTGGTAAGTTTTAATTCGACATAGAGACGTCCCTGCCACTGTTCCTGAGGCCTCAAACCAACTCCTTTGATACAGAAGGGACGCTGTGTATATCAGCGAAGGAAGGACACAAGATAAAAATGCTGAGTTAAAGTCACAGGCTATGAAATGTTTTTCTTTAAACTTTATTGTATTTGTGATACAGAACAATTCAGATCTTGATTTTGGAATACAGCCACTTTGCAGCATTGGCTGAAAGTGGGGGTGGAAGCATTCCTGTGGGATGACCACAGTCTTAGACAGAAAGGCAAACAGCCAGGCCTCTGGACACACGCTCACATCAGCTTACCGCGCTCCGGCAAGCGCCCGCTGATGAGCACGGTGCCTAGGATGTAGAGCTCCGAGCACAGTGACAGGAGTGACGACACTCAGGAGCAGACTAAGTCCTGAGTTTGGGCTCCCTTAGCTCCTCAGCACCTCAGAAGGAGACCCAGAGAGGAAAGGAACTTGTACAAATTCTTGTGATGTGTAAGTGAAGGTGCAGAGCGGAGCCCCGGAACTCTGTACCCCACATTTCGCGGTCCGATGCAGAGCGAGGTGACCTACTGTGCTGCGGGCTGAAGTGTGTGGGTGAACAGGGCCACGCAGGGCCACTGAGAAATGCTCACACAAGGGCAGAGAGAAACAGGGCACTGAGCCTAGGTCCCTTCATGTGATTGTTTACCTTGGTTATGAATTTGAGAAATAAAATCATATAACTTTCTCTTGATTTGAAACTCACCTTGCTCTACCATAGTGGTAAATGGCAGGCAGCCTGGGAAGAAAACTCTGGGCTGAGCTCCGGCTTTGGTGCTTTCCAGCTGCGTAAGCTTCAGAAAGTTGTTCAGCTGCTCTGCTCCTCTTCCCCCAGTGGAAGGAGGGAGACACGCAGTGCTGCCTGCCTCGGAGTCATAACAGGGGATGAGATGAGTCAGTGTCGACCTCACATGCATGTATCCTAGTACCTTGACTGTGTCACCATCAATGCTACACAAGTGGCGGAGCTGCCCAGACCTCAATTTATTAAAATGATAAATGAGAAGAGGGTGAAACTCTCTGTGAACGATCTTCACTAACTTTCAGCCTTAGTGCCTGTGTGTACGTGTGTGTAGGGTGAGGGGTGTGGATTCACATCCAGGAGAAGAATGGGGCACCCGGGTGGGGAGTTTCCTGCCTGCCGCTGCACCCATGTTTGCTCTGTCCAGACCACGGAGGCCCGAACCTCTGCACATCCCGGGGCCCGCTGCGCGCACGGAGAGAAGCGGCTGCTCCCCGCTCAGCAGTGAGGCTCTGGCGCCTTTCTGTGGTTCTCTTTGGTAGAATGGGCTGAGCTGAGTCCTGCCACGCTGTGAATGAAACGTGTGGTCTCCTAACTTCTGTTTTATCAAACACGTCGCTGAGCTTGTCTCAACTGCTCCTTGTTTGGAGAAATACTCACATCCGTGAAATGGTCTAACAGGTTTTCAGCAGAAGCTTTGCCCCAGAAAGTTGATCTTTTGATTTTGATGCAACCTATTCAGCATTTTATTCTGTCGTTAGCATGAATATCTACTCCTGCTTCAAGGTGAATGCCTACATTACATGTGCAGGTAATAATTTTAGACTAAATCACCCAATTAGTATAAATGCAGTAAATCAAGTATGAAGTGGTCTTTGTTTTGTGCAGAACTGTGGTGAAATTCACTGGGGCAGAGTTTGCATGCTTGGTTTTGCAGTATTTGGATTCACTTTCAATAGCACAGTGTTTGTTTTTCTCCCAAGTGGTCCCTTCTTAAATAGAGCTAACCTTGGTTTTGTAAGTAGGTTTGGAAAGAAAATTTCATAGGAGTCCAAGGCAGACACAAAGCCGCTTAGAGGGGTCCCGAGAGGATGATAAAGTGTCTACTAAAGACCTCTGGGCAGGCGGACAAGCGGCCTCCTCCCACACTGAGAGATTGCTGTGTTCCTGGTTTGCGTCTCACAGCAGTATCTGGTGGCCGCTTACTAGAATATATCTGAAGTCATGGATAGGCTAATAAATTAATAATCCTGTGGCTTTTAGGTGAGGCAGAGATTGGGTAATATTTTTATTCAGAACTTTAAAAAGCATAATTTCATTTGTTTAGTTCTCCAACATTTTCTTTTTTGTCCAATTTTTATTTTTAATGTACCTGGTTGTAGGACCCAGTGATTTCACTCCTCATGGGGAGCTGGTACATGTACATAGTACTTCATAATCATACTTCCACCCACTTCTGCTCTTCTTGGTGCCCCTTCCATTTGCAAAATATCTATCTCCTTGTTTCCTACCATGTATGTTTTATTTTGGTCTTTATTCAAATGTTGGACTTTTCATAGAAGAAAAAACATTCAATATTTAAATTTGTGTACCTGATTTATTTTGCTTAACATTAGGGTTTTGACACGCATCAATTTTTCCAAAAATGACTCAAGTTTATCCTTCTTTATGGCAGAATAGTACTCCATTGTGTATAAATATATTTTCTTTATCCATTTGTCTGTTGATAAATATATAGGTTACTTCCATAATTTAACAATGGCGAGTTGTGGTGCTACAAATGTGGACATGCATATATTATTATAATAGGATGTCTGTAACTCTTTTGGGAAGATTCCTAGGAGAGGAATATCTGGGTCTCCTGGAATTTTTACTGTTAGCTTTTTGAGACATCTCTGTATTGATTTCTGTAGTGGCTGTATCAGTTTACAATTCCACCAAAAATGTAGAAGAGTTCCTTTTTCTCTTTAGCCTGTCCAGAATTTGTTACTATTGATTTCTTGATTATAGCCATTCTTTCTGAGATAAGATGGAATCTCAGTGTTGTTTTAATCTGCATGGCTCTAATGGCCAGAATGTTCCCTATTTTTTCTTATTTATTGTCTGTATGTACTTCCTCTGAGAAGTGTCTGCTCCTTTCAGCTACTCATTTTTTGACTGGATCTTTTATTTTGGAGTGTCTAAGTTCTACATATTCGAGAGATTAATCTTCTGTCTGAAGAGTAGTTGCCCAAAATGTTTCCCATCCTGTAGGTTATCTCCTTCACTCTGTTAGTGTTTCCTTTGCTGGGAAGAAGCATTTTAAGTTGAAACAGTACCATTTATTGATTCTCAGTGTTACTTCTTGTGCCATTGAGATTCTGTTCAGAAAGTCCTTACTACGCCTAGAACTTCAAGAGTTTTACCAATTTTATCTTCTGTCAAATTTAACATTACTGGTTTGGTTCCTTGACTCATTTTGATTTTAGCTCAGTACGTGGCGAGATACATGCATATGGATTCAATCTTCTGCACATGGTAGCCAGTTTTCCCAGCACCATGTGTAAAGCAGGCTGTCACTCCTCTAGTGTATATTTTTGGCTCTTTTGTCAAAGATCAGATGGCTGAGTGTGCTTCAGGTTGCCTTGGGTCAGTGGAACAGAATAGAGAGTGGATAATTATTTTAAAACACCTGGAAGATGTAATGTCACCTGTCTTTGCAACTGTCCTGGAGGCAGGATTCCTACTGTGAGTTGATACATTGTCTCCTCTTTAATTAAAACATTTGTAAATATAGTGAAGTTGATACATTTTTTTTTATATGAAAATGTTGACAATTTTTTTAAAGGCATTAATTTTTGGTATGCTTTTGTTTAAAATATTCTGTTGTGTGAAATCTTCTGAGAAATAGGTTTTGAAGACTTACTATTGAGTCTTCTTTTAAAGGCAAAACTTTGGGTTAAGCTGATGTCTCAGTTAGCGTTTTATTAGAGAAACAGATATAACACAAGACATGCAAATGTATAAGAAATGACAAGATTGGCTCGGATGCTCAGCCACAGAGTCTGAGGAGGAAGAGTGCAGAGTGCAGAGGGGGTCTGCACACTGGGGATGAAGGTTTCAGTCCAAGTCTGGAGCTCACCACGGCATCCAGGCAAGGTGGTATCAGGAGGCTGACAGGTCTGTGAGAGAAGGCTGAAGAGTCTGCACTGCAGGCCAGGAGATGACATCCCAGCTGAAGGTGAAGAAGACCCGAGCTCCTCTGAAGAACAGAACCAAGTCTGGCCTTTCTCATTTCCACGTTGTACCATCATCTATACCCTATGGTGTCGAATTGCCGAGTGACTTAGCTAAGCTTCTAAACTTCTCTTGTTGACACAATCAGTCAACCATTACGGTTACCATGGATGGATTCTGATTTGTGCTCTTTATTACAATTGGAACAGCTGATTATTCTGAAGTAAAACGCCAAAGAGGTTTATTTTCACCAGCGAAGGAAGTCTGAGAGCTGTAATTATCACATATGGATAAACTGTTAGATGTAAGGAATCTCTTACCTCCAGGCTCTACCCTTGCTGGATGGATGTGTTCCCAAGATTCCTGAGGAGAGAGGCAGAGCAGGGCTGCACACTGCAAAACCTGGGAGGGACACAACTGACTGTCCAGGAAAGAACTGGTCAGGGCAAACACAAATGAGGACCAAGGGGAGAACTCAGCCTGCAATGGGGTTGGAAAAATACCAAGGAGGTTTAGAGCTACAGACAAAAAAAAAGATGTCAAAGAGGTATAGCAACTGCTCTGAGAAGCGGGATGCTGGGAAAGCCAGTGCTTTCAATGGGTGTGTGACATATTTTATTAGTGCTCTGAAACTCTCTTCTTATGAAACATTCAGAAAAATCTTCATTCAATGTTACTATTATAATTTAAAATCTTTTAATCACTGGAATGTAAATACTTCATCCTTACTTTTTATTAAGGTGTTATCTATAAAAGTAACATTTATTAATTTAAGTGTACAGATGGGAGGGATGTTGGCTTTATTCAAAACCTGAAGGAAATGAAAGTGAATCATGGTGGATTTTCTGTGCATCACTGACTTTTTCCTTCAAGGCTGAGGACTCTTCCCAGCCTTCAGGATGGTGGATGCTGCACTTCTGTCTGGAAATTGCCCGTGGCTGGGTGTCTGTCCCTCAACCAAGTTGGGGCTCCTTTGCATGGAAGAGTTCAACGCATGACACAGCCACGGGGCTGTGTGCTGGGGAGGGGGTGGTGGCGATCAGAGCTCAGCCCTGCTCACCTGATTTGGAGGGGCCACATGGCCTGCAGTTCCAGCACTCTCTGTGGAATTGTCTGAAGTATTCCAGCTCCATCAGTGTTGCAACTTGTTTCTCTGCCTATGTTTTTTTTTTTTTAAATCTTGGCCCAATACTTTGGTCCAAATAACCATACTTCTTTTATGGATCTCATTTCAAATTTTATTTTCAGGATTCCTGGACTAAGAGACTAGGTATCATGAGTATCTAGGACACAGTCTAAAATGAGAATAGGGAGTTGGAGTACCTGCCCATCACACCGTAGTGGAAACTCAGCCCTTGAAATTCTGACTCAGTGCAGTTGAGAAAACTCTGACTGGAAGCAAAGAGTGAGTTCCCTGTGGGAGCAATGGCCAGATGGACTATCTCAAGCTCGTGAGACATGATAATTTTAAGGATTGTTAAATTAGATGGTTATTCCTGGGAGGAGCTGATGTTTTAAAGAAAAAAGAACTAAAAGCCTAGATGTGAAGGCTTCTCAGTTAAGGTGACATATAAAAATCAGAATGTTCATTTGGTATAGTGAAGACATTCCAATGTTTGATAAAAAAGAATTCTCTCATAATTTGCAACTCAAGTTAGACAAAGTTCACATCCCAGTTTGGAGGTGTGGAGGAGGTAACGGCTTGAGACACATGCATAGAAAGGTAAAAACGCCCCAGGGGTGCACTTGATGGAACAACTGCATGATGTAAGGTTGAAAAATCTGTAGCCAGCATGTTCCACCTGAAGGCCGAAGGGACACATTTCAAATTCCATTTGCAGAAACCCAAAGTAAGTCAGAATCAATTAAAATGCTCTAACAAATTAAGATAAGAAAATAATTGCCCTAAAAGGTAGTCAAAAAAATTTCCTAGATGAAATAAGAAATTATAATGGGTTTTATTATAAAAAATAGTAAAACAGAGCCTGGTAAGTGGTTGTGGCATCCCAAGCTGCGGCCACCCCAGGTCGAAAACCATATCAGCGTTTCCTGAGATCTGCGCCACGTTGGAGCTTGGGGCGCTGGGAAAACAGGCAGCCAGCTCATGGCTCTGGTGGGCAGCTGTGAGCCTACCAGTGCGCAGGATAAGAATCAAAAATCCATCTCATCCCCCACACCCCAGCAAGTGAGAGCCAGAGATCTGAGCATCTCTTCTGAGTTTGACTATATGCAATGTAGCTTATAAGGGGGATTTTCTTCTGCTATCTCCTTGAAGGCAAATGTTTTTATCTCTGTTTTGCTCTGTTCTGATCAGTGGTATTGCTCTATTCAATATTCTGTTTTTATAATTTCGGTATTTTCTTTGATAATGCTCTACTTGACTGAAAGAATAACTATTGTGAAGAAAACCAGATATACTATTGTACCTATTGCTGTTATCCTGATAACCTGCTGTGGGGTTCTATACCAATTTCACTGCACTGCCTCAATTGACTTTGTCCTGTCTCATTCTGCTGTATTTTACTTCCTTCAAAATAAAATAAATAAAGAAATAAAATAAAATAATAATAAATAAGAAAAAATAAAAAAAGTAAATAACAACAACAAAACAGATCAGTAAGGTATACTGAGCAACCTGCAACAGGATATAACTAAATAGATAATGGGCTTAAAAAAGCAAAAGGAGGAAAAGAAAGTGCTCTAAAGGATATAACTGCATGTATATTTAAGTGTATAGAATTGATAGGCATGTTGCTAAGTTTTTGTTGGATCAGTGAACAGAACTGTTTGCAGGCTCACTGTTTCAATGTCCACTTTGTATGCTTTAATTTTGTTACTTGAACAACTATATCCAAGAAGACAATATGTAATGTATCTACTAGTGATTTCTTACTGTTTATTTTTTTGAAATTCTGTATTGTTTCCACCCTTTTTTCTGTTTTGCCTTTTTCCACCCTCTTTAAATAAAATTTTAAAAAATAGCAAAACAGATTCAGTATAAAAGGTAAAGAAGGTGATTATGTAAATAAAGTGACTTAGGAAAGCTGAGAATGAAGTGGGCCATGGTAGCAGGGAGCAGCAGAGAATCACGCAGGGCTTGGAAGCTACGGGGACCTGGGAATGTGGGTAATTTTTCAACGTCCAAGTAGTTGGAGTTGTTGCAGTTGCCAAGGTGAGGCAAATGGGCATCTTCGTCTATTAAAAGATTTACCCAGGTATAGTGTGATAACTATGGGTACAATGTGATCTAAAAGTTTCATGTTTGGTGGAGTAAAGTTTTAATTATATATAAAACTAGTTAGAATAATATGCTCAAATGTGTCTTGCCCCAGCTTCAGTAACCCTCAGTGCCCAGCCATCCTGTCTTCTCTCTCCTCCAGCCCTCAGGGCTGATCACTATTTTCGGGTAATTCTAAATATCATTTCATCAATGATGTTTCAATATTCATTTTTAAAACAAAAGGACTCTGAAATAAGTTTAACCAAAATATAACGGACCCTAACAATTTATAATAATTAAAGCCTGATCATAATCTAATTTTAAAAATATGTACGTACAAAAAAATGTACATACAATAGTAGATGACTGAATACACAGCACATCAATCCAGGTGGTAGCTTTGTACCTTCTATTTTATTTTCTTTTATATCAAATGCCTCTGGTTAGTAAAGTGATATGAATAATAGTGGACTATATCATACTAGTGTTGTTCAAATTCAAATGATATTTTGTGTATAAGTAGATTCATAATATGAGAGAAAAGTCTTATGTCATAAATTTTAAGACAGTTTATGACATAAGCATAAGGAAGTATAAGTATAAGGAAGAAAATAAGCATAAGTATAAGGAAGAGCGGAGAGGCGCTGCCGACCTGATAGGCGAGTTTTCTAGAGGGAAGCAAATTTGGAGGAGCTGCTGGGTCAGGCTGCTGAGAAACACAAACAGGCAACAGTGAGGAGGAGCAGGGGCACAGGAGCCCACACAGTGCCTTTCGCCCTCGGCTCAGGAGTCAGCACTGGCCCAGAGGATGAGGAGAAGGCCAAAATACGCTCGGAAACAGGCTAGTGAGGAGCAAGGCAGGAGGTACATGCAGTGCATGGCAAGCGGGTGGCGGAGGACAAGACAGAGGGAGGGAAGGTGGAGGGGAGGGAAGGGGAAAGAGGAAGGACTGAAGAAAAGATTGCCAATAGAGCTTTTGCAAATGGAAGGGTACCAAGAGGTGGAAGGAGCAAGCAGCACGGGGGAAAGGGACGTGGGTGAGAAACCAGCTCCCCACCACAAATAATCCTTATGCGCTGCACACGCGGCCTAATAAACACATAGCGTTATGCACTGCACACGCGGCCTAATAAACACATAGCGTTATGCGCTGCACATGCGGCCAAATAAACACATAGCGTTATGCGCTGCACACGCGGCCTAATAAACACATAGCGTTATGCGCTGCACACGCGGCCAAATAAACACAGCGTTATGCGCTGCACACGCGGCCAAATAAACACAGCGTTATGCGCTGCACACGCGGCCTAATAAACACATAGCGTTATGCGCTGCACACTCGGCCTAATAAACACATAGCGTTATGCACTGCAAACACAAAAAATAGTTAAAGTCAGTCTCTATGTTAAAGTACTATTTTCACCTCAACCATAGGGAGGCTTTGGGTAGGTACATTAGCTTTCCCAAATTTCCCTGACTGGATCTCTAGACTGGTAATAATAGTAACTACATCATTGCACCCTTATAGGGATTAAATAAAATAAAATTGTAAAGTTCTGGGTACAATTCTTGGCCCATATTTATTACAGTTTCTCTTATTGAAATAAAGAGAATTAATCAGAATAAACACAAAAGAGTTTAGTATATAAATATAGGAGGGGATTAAAATACTTGTAAAATGTGGAGTCTATATTGCAGTGTTGGCACTCAGTGATGGTAAAGGAAATGCAGTTTAAAACGCAGTTTTTCCTGCTGCATTATGAACCTTTAAAAATGGCATGACAAATTGATTCATTTTACAAGGATAAAAGAATTTCTCTGTATTTCTCCTAGAATTACAAATGGGTGCTACCTTTGTAATTCTATTTTTTCTTAAAATTTAAAGAGAATAAAACAAAAGAGAACAAAACAAAGCAAATCAGAACACAACAATGTAAGCAACACAGCACTTCACAAGACAACCAGATAGCGACAGTCGCTACCATAATGTCTCTTTCTTTGAAATAGGTGAGCAGAGCCCCACACACAATAATATCAAACATAACAAAATAGTATAAAACCATTCAAAAGAATGAAAGCATTACAGGACATTCAAAACCAAGTAACAGAAAATGAACAGTGGCTATTGTAAATATCTCATTTTCCTTAAAAATTTGTTTATACTACTACACATATTAAAATCCAGTAAGATAAAATAGGATAGAACCAATGGAAACTGAAGAACAAAAGTATGGTAGGACTTCAAAGCAAGATGATAGTAAATCAGCAATGGCTGCCATAATGTCGTGTTTTCTTCAAAGCAGCTGTTCATACCATCACATATACTAAGATCTAACAGAACAGAATAAAACCATTCCAACCAATGAATCAAAACATTATAAGACTTCAAGGCAATATAATGGGAAACCATGATTATTATAAAATCTTATATACTCTTACCATTTCTTACACTAGGGAGACTATATGGTATTTACACATGAGTTTATTTCACTTATGAGTATGGCCTCAAGTTGCGTTCATTTATTTATAAATATCTCAATGTGATCATTCTTTATAGCTGAGTAGTACTCCATTGTATAAAAATACCACATCTTTTTATCCATTCCTCAGTTGATGGGCACTTAGGTTGTTTCCAAGATCTGGCTATTACAAATTGTGCTGCTATAAATATGGGTGCACATATATCACTGTGGTATGATGTTTTCATTTCTTCTGGGAATGCACCCAGAAGTGGAATAGCTGGGTCAAATGGGACTTCTAATCCCAGCTTTTTGAGAAATATCCAGACTGACCTTCACAGTGGTTGCTCCAGTCTGCACTCCCACCAACAGTGCAGAAGAGTTTCTTCCCCACCCCCCAGCCTCTCCAGCAGTGGTTGTTGGTAGTTTTCTTTATCCTGGCCAGTTTTTCTGGAGTGAGATGGAATCTCAGTGTGCGTTTAATTTACATTTCTCTAATGACTAATGATGTTGAGCATTTTTTCATGTATTTATTTGCCATTTGTATTTCTTCATCTGAGAACTGTGTGTTCATCTCAGATGCCTATTTTTGGGTTAGATCTTTGAATTTTGGGGGTCTGATTTTTTAAAAAATTCTTTATATGTTCTGGACAGAAGTCCTTTGTCTGAGGAACAGTTCACTAAGATTTTTTCCCAATTTGTGGGTTTTCTTTTCACTATGCTGGAGATGTCTGTCAACATGCAGAAACTCTTTCATAAAACGTGATCCCAGTTATTGATTCTGGGAAGTATTTCCCGTGCGGTTTGATGCTTGTTCATGAATTCTCTAACTACCCCTATGTCTTCAAGATTTCTACCTACTTTGCCTTCCAACAGATTTAGTGTTTCTGTTTTTAATATTTAGATCTTTGATCCATTTAGAGCTTAGTTTAGTACATGGTGATAGGCATGAGTCTAGTTTTAGTTTTTGGCATATAGAGAGCCAATTTTCCCAGCACCATTTATTAAAGAGACTTTCTTCCAGTGAAACGGTTCAGCCCCTTTATCAAAGATAAGGTGGCTGAGTGTGTTTGTAGTTGTAGTTGTATCTTCTAGTCTATTCCATTGATCTTCAGGTCTGTTTTTATTCCAGTACCATGTTGATTTTATTACAGTAGCTTTGTAGTATAAGTTCAACTCAGGGATTGTGATGCCTCCTGCCTTGGCTTTGCTGCTTAGAATTGCCTTTGCTATTCTAGGTCTCTTCTGGTTCCAGATGAATTTTAGGTGTGATTTATAGATCTATGACTTATGCCAGTGGTATTTTGATTGGGATCGCATTAATTCTGTATAACAATTTTGGGAGAATGGCCATTTTCACAATATTTATTCTTCCTATGCATGAACAAGTAATGTCTTTCCATTTTCTGAGGTCCTCTCTGATTTCTTTTTTCAGGGTATTATAATTTTCTGAGAATAGATTTTTTTACTTCTTTTGTTAGATTAATTCCTAAGTATTTCATTTTGTTGGATGCTAGCATGAAGGGTGTGGCTTCTCTCTCTCAGTGATTTTGGCATTAGTGTATAAGAATACTATTGATTTTTGAGTGTTGACTTTGTATCCAGTTACATTACTGAATTTATTTATTATACCTAGGAGTCTTTCAATGGAGTTTTGGGGGTCTTCTATGTAGAGTATCATGTCATCTGCAAATAATGATAATTTAACGTCGTCTTTTCCTATCTTTACTCTTTTTATTTCTCTCTCTTGTCTAATTGCTCTGGCTAGTATTTCCAGCACTATGTTGAATAGGAGTAGTGTAATGGACATCCTTTTCTTGTCTCTGATTTTAGGGTAAAGATTTTCAGTTTTTGGCCATTTAATATGATGTTGGCTGTTGGTTTGTCATAGATGGCCTTTATCATATTGAGGTAAAGACCATCTGTTCCAATTCTCTGTAAGGTTCTTTTCATGAATAAGTGTTGGACCTTATCAAAAGCTTTTTCTGCATCTATAGAAATGATCATGTGATTCTTATTTTTGGCTCTATTGATATGGTGGATTACATTTATTGATTTACTTATATTGAACCATCCCTGCATTCCTGGAATGAATCCCATTTGGTCATGGTGTATAATCTTCTTGATGATTTGCTGCATTCTGTTTGCCAAAATTTTATTGAGAAATTTTCCATCTATTTTCATTAGGTAGATTGGCCTGTAGTTCTCTTTTTTAGTTGGGTCTTTCTCAGGTTTTGGTACTAGAGTAATATTTGCTTCCAGGAATGACTTAGGGAGAATTGCTTCCCTCTCACTTTCATTGAAGCATTTGAGGAGTGTTGGCATTAAGTCTTTTTTGAATTTCTTGTAGAATTCTGCAGTGAATCCATCTGGGCCTGGGCTGTTCTTTGTTGGTAAGGATTTAATTACATTTTCAATTTTGTTAATTGAAATTGAGTTATTCAGCAGTTTAACATCTTCTTGACCCAGCTTTGGTAATCCATATGTTTCTAGGAATCTGTCCATTTCTTCTGTGTTATTGAACTTATGAGAGTAGAAGTTTTCAAAATAGGTGTTGAGGATCTTCTGTATTTCCACAGAGTCTGATTTCACTGTTTTCATCCCTTATTGCATGAATTTGAGTCTTTTCTTTCCTTCTTTAGATTAGGTTGGCTAGGGGCTTATCCATTTTATTTATTCTTTCAAAGAACCAACTCTTTGATTCATTGATTCTATTATTTTCTTAGTCTCTGTTGCATTGAGTTCTGCTCTGATCTTTATAATTTCCTCCCTTCTTTTGGCTTTGGGCTTGACTTGCTCTTTTTCTAGATGTTTGAGGTGTAGCATCAGGTTGTTTATTTGTGTTATTTCTGTTTTCCTGATATGGGAATTCACCACAATAAATTTTCCTCTGAGGACTGCTTTCATTGTATCCTATAGGTTCTGATAAGTTGTATTTGTATTTTCATTTGCTTGCAGATATTATTTAATTTCTTCTTTAATTTCCTCTGTGATCCACTGATTGCTCAGGAGTGTATTATTAAATTTCCATGTGTTTGTGGATTTTTTGCAGTTTGTTTTGTCATTAATTTTTAGTTTCATGGCACTATGATCCTATAACATGCATAGGATAATTTCAATTCTTTTGCATTGACTTAAACATGTTCTGTGGGCTATTATATGGTCTATTTTAGAGAATGTCCCATGTGCTGATGAGAAGAATGTATATTCTGATGTTGTTGGGTGGAGCACTCTGTATATGTCCACCAAGTCCATTTGTTCACAGGTGTGATTTAGTTCTGCTATTTCTTTGCTGTCTATTTATTTTCTGTCTAGTTGATCTGTCCCTTTGTGTCAATGGTGTGTTAAGGTCTCCTGTTATAATTGTGTTATTGCTTACTTGATTTTTCATTTCTGTTAATATTTGTTTTGTGTAGCTTGGTGCTCCTGAATCTGGTGCATAGATATTTAAGATTGTTATCACTTTATCTTGAAGTTTCCCCCTAACTAGCTTGTAGTGACTTTGTTTATCTCTTTTGATCATTCTTGGTTTGAAGTTTACATTGTCTGCAAACAGAATACCTACCCTGCTTTTTTGGGGGGGTTCCTGTTGCATGAAGTATTGTTTTCCATCCTTTGACTTTCAGTTTATGAATTTCCTTTTGGGTTAGATGGGTTTCTTGTAGACAGCATATGGTTGGATGTTGTTTCTTGATCCATTCTGCCAGTCTGTTTCTTTTAATTGGTGAATTGAGGCCATTTACATTAATGATTATAACTGTTATATATTGGTTTATTTTTGACATGTTATCTTTCTGCTGTTGCCTCTTTACTTTTCCACTCTGTTTAATTGTCTGCCTTGCTTAGTGGTTTTTTTCCTATGTGTATTTAGAATGTCTTTCAGTATTCTTTGTAGGCTTGGTTTGGTGATCATGAAGTTCTTCAGCTGTTCTTTGTCATGGAAGTATCTTATTTCGCCATCCATTTTGAAGGACGGTTTTGCAGGGTACAACAGTCTGTGTTGTAAGTTGTTTTCCTTTAGGATCTGAAATACTTCACTCTATGCTCTTCTTGACTTCATTGTTTGTGTCAAGAAGTCTGCTGTGATTCTGATAGGTTTTCCTTTATAGGTCATCTGTCTTTTCTCTAACAGCTTTTAATAGTCTGTTCTTTTGTTGGATTTCTGGCATGTTGATTATTATATGTCTGGGTGTAGTTTTATTTTGGTTATGGCTATTTGGAGTTCTATATGCTTCATTGATCTGTATGTCAGTTTCCATTCTCATGTTTGGGAAATTTTCAGCTATTACTTCTGTAAATAGCCTCTTGATATCATTTATGTTGTCCCCTTCTTTTTCATTTATCCCTATCAATCTTATGTTGTCTTTCTTTGCATCATCTTGTAACTGTTGTTATTTGCTGATTCCTTGATATTTTAAAAAGATTTTTCCTTTCCTGTTCACTAGATGCAATCTTGTCTTTGAGGTCTGAAATTCTACCTTCACTTTCATTGAGGTGGATTTGCCAAATTTAAATGGAATTTTTGATTTCCTATATATCTCTTTTGAGTCTGCTTCATGCATTCTGTTTGTTTTTTATATTGTTCATTCAGAGTTTCCATTTTTTCTGTATGCTTCCTCTAATTTTTTAACTAGTGATTCCCCCAGATGTACTGGAAATCACCTTGCATGCCCTCAGCCCCTGAAATTGAATGAAGGTCACTGTGTGGCCCAGTCAGGCCCACAGGGACCTCCCGTCCATCCTCCAGTGGTCTAGCAAAATGGGGCAGGGTCCTAACTGCTGGTCCAGTCAGGCCTTCAGGGACCTCCCATTTATCCTCAGGTAGTCTAGGACCTATAATTCTATTTGAATGCATAATAATAAGCTGAAATAATTATATCAAGCACCTCCTGGGTTAGCATATATTTTAAAGGAAAAAAGATGAATCTATGTGTATAAAGGTATTTGTTCCCGTAGATATCATAGGATACTTGGAAAATTCCAGAGGTCAGTTCCCAGCATCAGGGATACAGTGAGTCAGTGTGGAACTGGTCTCTATGCAGTACTAGAAGAAGCCTGCATGAGAGATCACACATGGGTCAGCTACGCCTATAGCACTGCCTTAGACCCAAGCCTGCTCTGCTCAGCTCTTCTGCATCCCTGTGCCCTGGGGCCTGGCCAGGCTCAGAGCTGCTAAGTGGGAGGCATTTCAGGTCCAGTGCTGCCTTCTATTTTGAGTGTCTCATTCGAGAGAATGCTGAATCTGATGCCCTTCTTCCCAGGTTCAGGGGAAAGAGAGGGTAGAACAGGTCCTTAGGAGCTCGCTGTTGTGATTGTTGAGCCCTTTATATTTTGTCTCATGGTTCTAACTTTGCTGCTTACTGGAATTTATGAGGAATTAAAAAAGAATTCAATTTCTGGGGAATTCTGATGGTGCAAACGAAGCATGGAGCAGTAGAATGTGGATTCTGAGCCACTTCCCTGGTTCTTTTCTGTTCCAAAGTTCGGTCTTTGGAAAACTAGCCTTGACTCCACTGGGACAACTGTGAAAAATGAGAACCTCAGCTCGCAGCCGAGTCCATCTGAATCAGAATCTGCAGTTTGGCAAGAATCTCAGGGAGATCTGCAAACATGAAACTGAGTAACCAAAGTCTAAGGCACATGATGATACCCAGGCCCGCTAGCCTGACAGAGGAATGTCACCCAAATCTGATGAGAAGCCCTCATGGTTTCCATGGCTGGGTTGTTCTTGCCTCACACATATATCATCTCTGTACTGTTATACAGGGTAACCCATACATAAGTAATTCTCAAGAACTATGTACCAATAATAATTTGAGCACTAGAATAAGCCTGTTGTAACCTGGAAACCACCCACAATTGTACATGATTCATTTCTGTAAGCTATTCAGGACCACATACAATATGGAAATGTCAAGGTATTCACAGAGCTACTGGAATGAAAGAAAGAGGAGATGCTAAATTACAATACCAACAAAAATGGCTGGGCCATAACTCAGGTCTTTGCTGTATTTGGCAGAAGTAGCAGTCATAAAATCTGTGAGACTCAAACAGATTAAAAAGACCAGGAATCCAAGAGTAACAGAGTTTGAATTTTAGGCAGTAAACACTGATAAGGTCTACTCATGTTAATACTATGTTAGAAGGAACATTTGTCTCATATCCCAAAATCCTATCCACACGATAAGCTCTGCTGCTGCTGTACACAGGCAGATAAGACAATAGAATGAGTGTGACTGAATCAGTTTTAAAATCATTTCAATAGGATCAGATTTTGTTATTGCATGATCAAAGCCTGGCATTTCTTATAATTAGCACGATCAGTCCATATCTGATAGAACAGTGCTGTAAAATCACACCTGGAATCTTGCTGGAAGGATGAAGAGAAAGGCACGGAATTAAATTGCTTAAAAGTTGTGCCTGCCTCATGAAAAGGTTTCAAAATTAATGTCAGTTGAATTTGGAGGCAAATTGTTTTAAATCTTATATATTAGACTATGTTCTTGTATTCAAGGTTCTTAGTTACTGCTGTCATATAATGTATTTACACAGAAATGATAGTTGATTTTTTTTTTTTTTTTTGTACTGGAGATGGAACACATGACCTTGTGCCTTCCAGGCAAGTGCTGTGCCGCTGAGCTATATCCCTGGCTGGTCCTTGATTTGTTTTTCTATCTCAAATATTCTACATTCTAAAGAATATGCATTTTCCCAAGAGAAAGTAAAATTATGGTGAGTTGTGTGGCCCCTTCCCTATCATCTTATGACACCAAATGAAGCTGTTTTGCTTTGTCTGACTGCATTTATAGCCATGAGTGCAATATCTAGGAGAGAATAAAGGAATCATTTTTCTAGAAAAAATGATAAGAGGAAGAACAAGACACACAGAAAGTTTTTTATTTTCTTTTAGAGTTTTCTGAAAACCCTAGAAGAAATGAGAAATAGAGCAAAAGCATTGTTGATTAAGGCCCAGTGTGAGCATCGCTGGCAGATACAATGTAGATTTCCATGTCTATTCATTATGAATATCAACAAAAAAGCTTCAAAAAAGCAGTATAGGAAACAATATGTTCAGTAAGAAACAATGTGACATCAATGTCTATGGTGCCTGGAATGGCAATTAAAGTAGTAACAGTTTCATGTTGCTTAAATCTAGTTTTTGAGATGTTGTGTTTTTTTTTTTAATAAAAAATAAATTAGGACAACATGCACAACCTTGATATTAATGCAGTTATTTAGTAATAACTCCTAGTCAGATGCCACTGTTGAATATTTAAGACTGCTATAGAATTTGAATGACTTTAATTGGATTCTTCTCAGCAGTAATGTGGAACATAAGCATTTTAAATTGCTAAATTGTCACAGGCCAGACAGCCAGATAGACATCACAACAAAATCCCCAAAATGTTTCCAGGCACGTGATCCCTACTGCTTTGAATAAGAACTCCATCATATAACATGGGCATTCATGCCTATGTACATTTTGTATAAACATACGGATGCACACATGCGTGCTCCGTGTATTCTTGGCCCAGGAAAACTCCTGAGAAAAAACTAGACAACAGTAAGTTACAAACGTGGTTTTAATCCTGGGTGTACTCTGTGTTCCCCTGGGGAGCTTGGCGGAAGTCTTAAAAGATATGATCCTGAGCCCCATTCATTCATCCCAGAGCTGCTGATCTCATGGGCGTGGGACCCAGGACAGGAGATAAGGGTTTTAGAAACAGCCCCAGGTGATCAACTGTCAGCCAACCGTGAACAGTTTTGATGGTGCTTGGGATTCTCTCCTTTCAACAAATGCACCAGGAGTCTCCACTCTTCCCCAGAGTTTCATTGGCCTTTCACCTGGTTTGGAATTTTTTGGCTGCAAACAAAACAAAACAAAACAAAACAAAACAAACAATGTGAGTAAAACACTGCTAGGTTTGGTCATGTATGTGGATCACTGTCCTCACAGCAGCTGCCGGTGCTGCCCGTTCTAAGCCTCTGGATCCCTATGGTTCAGTCTCAGCATCACCATCATAAGGTGACTCTCAGGAAAGAAAACAAATCAGCTCCCTGTGTATTGTAGGGTCAATTCCTAGGATTCAAAGTCCTAGATGTGACTTAGTTACATATGTGATTGCTTCGAAGAGGAGCACATATGTTTAATATTTTAAATAACTGCAGAGTTGCCTCTAACAGTAGACACCATGTTTTATCAGTGCAGTATTTGTGACATCCTGTAACCATTATATGCCTTGTATAAATTAGACAATGTCTAAGCTCTCTCCAACTTTTCAAAGCTGATCATACTGAGATATAATCTGAAATTGTTTATCTGTCATGCAAAACCCTAATATGAGTCCCCTGCTACATTTCCAAGTGTGTCTTCTGCCATATTTCCCCAGGCCCAGCCTGTGCAGGCTACACCTGATGACCTGCTTTTCCTGAGTCACTCCAGGCAGGGCCTGCTCTCCCTGCAGCTGTGACTCTTTGGTCAAGCCTCCCTTCAAGGACTGACTCCCCGTGAAGTCCTTTCCTAGCCATTTCTCAGGATCGTCCCCCCATCCTCATCATGGTTTACCCATTCACGTACTTTATTTTTATTCTACAATTTTCAACAGTTCCAGAGCTCATATATTTATTTACTGACTAATGCCACAACACACACGCATGCACACACACATGCATACATGCACACATGCATGACAGGAATGGCATGTAACTCCCATAGTGATAAGCATGTGCTTATAATTTTTGTTATGTACTCTATAATTACTGGTTGAATGAATAAGCAATATGGAAAAAAATCAATGAAGATCATTTTTTAAGATAACTTGGTGCCTTTTGATATTCATGTTTCTTGACATTCTAAATCCAGCTATAAATTGATAAACTTTAGGATAAGATTATTGAATACAGTGCAGCTGCCAGACTGAATAGATTTATTCTATTTTATGTTGCCAGTCAGGCTTTTTATCTAGATAGTCAATCATTTTAATGTGCATATAATGCTTGTATTTGGAAAATTTTGACATACAAATAATTGACCCTCGAGTCAAAGTTTTGTGTTATTTGACTTGTAGAATTAACAAAGATAAGGCAATTTTTTATCAGTACATATCTCACATATGCTCATAAATAAGGAACACAATATTTGCAAAGAGAAAAATAATAATAGCATTTGAAAAACTTAATATTGTGACACTTTACCAAGAGTAAAACTAGATTCATGTCTATCACCATGCACTAACCTCAAGTCAAAATAGATCAAAGATCTAAATATTACTACAGAAACTGCTGGAAGATAAAGTAGGTAGAAATCCTGAAGGCAGGAGCAGGGAGAGACTTCATGAACAAGACCCACACTACAAGGAAAACATCGCAAAGCATCAACAAATGGGATCTCACTGTACTAAAAATCTTTTGCACAACAAAAGAGCAGGGAAAAATTATAACCAGTTATCCCTCAGACAAAGGACAGGTCTAGAACATAAAAAGAACTGAAAAAAATCAGGCCCTCCAAATTCAAAGACTCAATTCAAAAATGAAATACACAGTTCTCAGATGAAGAAATACAAACAGCAAATAAATACATGAAAAAATGTTCAACATCATTTATTATCGAAGAGATGCAAATTAAAACAATGCCGAGATTTCATCTCCAGAAAGAATGGCCATCATCAAGAAATCAACCAGTATCAAATGCTGGAGGGGCTGGTGGGAAAAGGAACCCTGCCCCACTGTTGGTGAGAGTGGAGAGTGCAGACTAATGCAGATTCCTTAAAAAGCTAGGATTAGCAGTCCTATTTGAACCAACTATCCCCCTTCTGGGTATTTTCCCAGAAGAATTAAAAATGTCATACCACAGTAAAATATGTACAGTCATGTTTATAGCAGTGCAATTTGTAATAGATAAATTTTATAAAAAAATCCAAATGTCCATAACCTGAAGAATGCTTAAAAAACATTTTAAAAAATATAATGGAGTACTACTCAGCTATAAAGAAGGATAGACTGGAGACTTTTATAGGTAAATGAATGCAACTCAAGATCATACTCATAACTGAAATAAATCAGACCCGCATGTGTAAACACTGTATTGTCTCACTAATGTGAGAAGCTGAACAAGTAAATAAGATCCAAAATGTACAAGATACTGTGAAATGGAAAAATATTGTTTAAAAGAAGAGAAACTTTGACGAGGAAAGGGGAAAGAAAGGAAGGAAAAAGGAAATATATATATATATATATATATACACAAGATTGTTAAGATAGTTACACAGCTAATTTCCCTTAGTTCATTGAAAAGAAAGGTCTGTGCTAATATTATTTGGACAAGATATCATGGCTCTATCCTGCACTCTGAGTGACTACTCCGAAGACAACCATATACAGTGTAGTAATTACTGTTACTCTCCCATTAGTCTGTTTTGAAAAGGTTTTATTATTTTTTATCTTTAAAATTTAAAGAAAGTGTCAAAAAAAAAAAGAAAGACTTGAAGAATTGGAGAATTCAAAGAGATTTCCGACAAATGACTGCTTTTTAAAGATCTTAAAGTCTATTTGCAGAGACAATGACATATGAAAAGGCAAAAGAAATTAGACTGAAAACAGGTGATGCATTAACAGTAGGTCTGATCAATTCTCATCAGAAAACAATACCTACAGTGAGGAAAAACAGTCATAGTATCTATGTTGGCAAAGAAGTGTAAGCACTCGGGTTTCCTGAGTGATATATTTAGAAAAAAGAATGGATAATGAGAATAAGCTTTTCCAACCCAGCCAAATAACTGTAAAATACTCGTTAGCTAATTGACTTTTCCAAAAGACTTAGTAATTGCTGTTACACATAAAGCTCACTGCTTGAATGGCTTGTGATTGGGGGAGGAAACTGCTCCTTTAGTATATTAAATGCCTGCTGAGCTGCCGATAGCTCACACGTGTGACTGTGTTTACCTTTCCAGTGGCCCCAGAAGAGGGACACCTCAGAGTCCCGTGAACACACTGGCTTTCTGCGCTCATCGCAGGGAACAGGCTGAGCGGCTCCACTCCAGACATCATGCAAGGAGAGGCGACCAGGATCTGCATGATGCTGACACTGGGGTGGCCTCACACTGACGCTTGCTGTTTGGCCTCTGAGAGCTGGCTGGTGTCACACTGATTTACAATACTATTGCTCAGCGCCCTGCCTCAGCTCTCTCTAGGTGACGTTTTTTTACATATCTTCCCAAGAGTTTACACTTAGGAAACCGCTGACTTCCTCTTGTGCTCCTCTTACCATGTATCCTGCAAGTCTTTCCAAGTCTGCCTTATATTTCAACTGCGGAAAGTTAGAAATGATGAACAAATTGAGAGGGTGTAAATGCAACAAAGACAAGAATAAATAAAATTCAAAGTATCAATTAAAAGATGAAGAAAAATGTATGCTTCAGTGCCACTCAACACATCACTGATGTTAGAAATCAAATTTAATTGAATATTTCATTGTCTCCTGTAGGTGAAATAAACAATTATTTCATATAATATTTTGTTCCATTGATGAGACACCCTATGTTTCCTGAATCTTGTTTTTAGGCCTTATGGATAACTTTATGATCTTATGAGAAGTTTATAACAGACTATGAAACAAAAACTTAAGATACAAAAATTTGTTCCTTAAAGATAACTTTTAAAATAAGAATTAAATTGTTATTTAAAATTATACTTCTTCTGATCATCTTCTCATTATAATTAATCTTTGCATAATAACATGAAAACTCTGGGTACTTTTGATACTTAATTTAAAACTAAATATTGCTACTCTAATAGAGAAACGGTTCCTAGACTCAAATCATGAAGACCTGCTACTCATATCACTGACAGAAAGCTCCCGCTTTCCACAGAAAGATAAGTGAGCACCAGCAGGTGTTGTGTGCTGATTCTTCTAGTCAGTGCACAGCAGTTAGCTTTGCATTTTAGAAAGACATCAGGTTGATCTGCATCTTTGACCATCGTGGAAAAATAGTACCCTATTTTCCATTCATTGAGGAGACACTGTTGCAGGTATATGATCATAGATGCCAACTTCTACAACCTCAACTGAAATTTGAAGTTTTTGAGAAGGAAAATAAATCCCCTGTGATGATTTATCCTGCATGAAGCAGTATATTTTAGCACAAAATTTCTGACTACCATAAAAATATCTTATATGGACTCTATTTAAGACATTTAGAGTTTTTAAAATAATTACATGTAGTAGCTTAGGACCATTTTATTCCAGTGCTTTCATACTGTGTTCCACACGTCCTAAACCCACTCTCCATGATGCTTCTGGAGAGCCCAGTGAAGGTGGTACTGAGGTAGTGTGGCAGGGAAGAGGACTTTGGAACTTGCTTCAAATCCAGACCCACATGGGACCTCTGAACCTCGGCTTGCTATTGAGATCCATTCAAAGAAGAGATGTGTATCACATCTGCACCTCTAAAAAGCAGGTTCCAAATGCCACTTGGAGCGTAAGACTTGGATGTGGAAAATATCCAAGAAAGACACAGATGAAAAGCAGAAGGAAAGGTGGAACGTGAAAGTCTGAGTCCTCAGAGAAGCTTGACACCAAGATGAGATCAAGACATCAGGGTTTCATGTCAGGAGAGTCTTGGGGAAGGAGGGGACCTGTGAAGCTATGATGCGAGCTCTGTCTCACGGAAAGGGCCAAGGGAGGGAGGAACAGGAGCATCACAGGGGTTCAAGCTAACCAAGTTGCCCTGAGACCTTGAGGGAAGTGCTCAAGGCCAAGCCACACCTGCCAGGAGCCTGCATCTGCTTCCCTGCTAGACTCAGTCTGGCTGGCAGCATCCCTGAGAGGTGCAGTTTCCCAGCAAACTGGACTACAGGCGTCAGAGCTGCTGGTCAGTTCTTCTTCCTGCAGGTGGAAATTTGCAAGGTGAACTTTTCTGGCTCCATGCTGCAATTATGATTTGATAGCTATTATTAGTTCAGAGAGGGCGAAAGAAAAGCACGCAGTGGGAAGAACCTCAAACTTTACTGCACAAGTACTCACTGCACTACCTCCGAAGTACCACCAGATGAATCTTGAGCCTTGGAGGGAAAATTATCCAGCAGAGGAAAGAGCCCATACCAGGCTCAAATGGCATAGTTCTTCTATAGGGAGTAAGCTGGGGAAGAAAACAACTGCAATAAACATGCAGTGGATTCTAACGGTGCAGGGCTGGAACTGATAGCAAACTGAATTCCATGGAGAAAATTCACTCGCGAAGAACGGTCTGATGGGAGCGCTTTCACAGTTTCAACAGAATTTCATCGACAAAGCAAGCTTGCAAATGACGCATTTAGTAAATTCGTCGCTTCAGCTTCTGCAGTGTAATGGCTAAGTTAAATTACTTCCCAAAGTCACATCGTTACTTGTCATGCAACCGAGACTAAAACCAGGAATTTTTAAGCCTCTCCTCAGAATTATCCCTCCCACACTTCCGTGTGCCTTCAGTATTCCTCATACAATCTCAGGAACTCTGTTTCTCTTGTGCCTACTCCTCAGACTGTCGAATAATTGCAGGATAGAGAGAAATCACAATTTTGGAGTTGCATACTAATTTAATCTTTGTTTTCTCTACAAATTTTGAAACTGTTATTGGAAGTTTCTATCAAAGAGGATCTTGTGGTCAAAGCTAAGATTGATTTTGGATCAGTTTTAATCCATAGGTTAGGGCCAGAAATGACCTCTAGCAGCAGAAATGCATAACAGGGGACACTTCCCTGGACTAAGGGGCTGGTTTCATTAATGTAGCCACACAGTGACCTGGGCCTGACACTACGTCCATAGACCACTGAGTCCTTAAAAGTACTGCACTTAAAAACATCCCTGGGATGTAACTCACACACTATAAACTTCACTTATTTACAGCATATCATCCAGTGGTGTTAGTGTATTTAACACAGAATACCTGTACCCATTATCATGCTGTTTGATACATTTTTATTTTCTTGTACAAACTACCATTGATTTGCAGGCAGACAAACAAATCCATGGTCAGAACTCAATTTCCCAGCTTATCTAAATAGTGGGAGAAGACGCAGGACTGTCCAACTCCCCTCAGCCAGAGAGCATCAGAGGGAACTTCGTGTTTCTTCGGATGTGGTTCCCTTCAGCTATTTGAAGATGCTTCTGTTGACAAGATTTTCTTCTTATTTGTTAACAGGAAGAAAGTGGTAGAAATCACTCTCTTACATTTCATGAACTGGCACGCACTGCACAGCCCTCTTCTAGAACTTGGAATGCTTCATTGTATTTTCTTTTCTTAAACACTCAAGAAAAATGAATGCACAATATGATGAACTTTGCAAAAAGCATATTTAAGAAATAAAGTTAAATCGGTTGAAATTCATTCTATTATTTCTGTGATGTCAGATCTCTCCAAGAAGTTATAGAACTGAGGAATTTGTCCATATTTTTATCTTTTTTTCCAATTTCTTTTAGCTGTTGAATAACAAATTTGTTATTAGTTCATTAACAACTTATTAATTCATTAATTAAAATAATTTTTGTGTCTTTCTGGGGAGCATTTATAAATTTCTGTCCAAAATAGTAAAAATTCTACCTCTTCCTCTATGAGTGCTTCTTAGTAGACATGCTCAGTGATGTCTTTTCCCTTATTGTTGTCAAGAAAAAAAAAAAATCAATGGAACAAACCAAAAACAAAAAGTGAAACTAATATTAGCTATATCAAGAAAGTCAATTTTATTTATTTTATTTTATTTTATTATTATTATTATTATTATTATTATTATTATTATTATTTTGGTACCAGGGATCAAACTCACAACCTCACGCTTGCCAGGCAGGCACTTAAGCCACTGAGCTAAATTCCCAGCTGAGAAAGTCAATTTTATAAGAGGATTTATATAATTTTTTGTAAATGGTTTTGGCTTAACAATCCAGATCATAAAACTGTAGTGGGGATATACTAGGAGTTGTGCTACACACTGTCATTTACAAAAGAAAAAAACCCACTTGTTTCACTAAAAGCTCATTTGCCAGAGCTGAGATCTGATGTGAACTTAGTGATCACTTAATCCAGCTGATTCTTTGTGTGTCCCTCTAGAAAATAAACAATAAATCAGGAATTGTCTGGGTCAGGACCAACTGTGGCCATTAGAGGAAATCTTCATAGTCTAGAATGTGTTCACTTCACCTGCTGGTTTTATTTATCATTTGTGAAGCAACTCAAAACTATTAATCTTTTTTTTGTCTATATTGTAGTACCTTTTTATTAAAAACCATTCTCATGCTTCTCTAAAGCCATGCAACTTTAGCTCAATGTATACTGATCCAACTTGTTTGGAAAATTCAGCACTATGCTGCTGTGGTTTTTACATAGCCTGGATATGATTAAAAACCTTGCCCACCACAGGAAGTACATTTGTAACAGTGGGAAAGTTAACATTTCCTTGACTGCTTTACAAACCGAGATGCTGGATAAGACACAAAGGGAAGC
Organism: Hydrochoerus hydrochaeris; assembly: GCA_004027455.1. Lineage (NCBI taxonomy): Eukaryota > Metazoa > Chordata > Mammalia > Rodentia > Hydrochaeridae > Hydrochoerus > Hydrochoerus hydrochaeris. Next base: position 47,089 of record PVLA01006376.1, on the reverse strand, counting down.
GTTTCTCTATATCCTTTAGACTTGGATTGAAATCTGTAGGGAAATCAAAGTGGAGAGGACAGAGAAGAATGAGCTTTAACAATAACAGCATCTGATAAATTGATTTAATTGGGTAACTTCCTCACTGTCCTCTTAGTCCTCTCTCTCTTATGGTTATTACACTCCCAGGTGGGATGATGAGAACAGTTGTATAGTGAACAAATGGAAAGACTTTCAAAAAGTGAGATATGTACTTCATTTGTAGCCATTGTGAACTTTAGTTCATACTTCTGCATGGATACATCCTAGTCTCCATACATAAAAATTAGGATGCATTTTGTAGAACTAATATAGTGATAAATGAGATTCTACAAGTACAAGTGGGAAGTAAAACTAGAACTTGAATTTAATTCTATTTAATTTACATTTATTACTTTATTTAAATAAAAGGCACATCTAACTTCTACAGAAATTAAATCTTCGATGGATTAAATGACATCTAAACCCCAGGCTCACTGCTGGCTGGGTTCTCCTAACATCCCCTCTGAGTGCTGAGTACTCGGCATCTGCGTTCAGGAAGCAGTAAGCGCTTGGTTTCCATCACGGGTGGGGCGGGGCTTGTGGTAACATTCGACACAGCATTTGCAAATCCTCATTCTCCAAGGCGTGGTATGAGATTTTGGGCCAGTATGTGCTCTACAAACTGTTCTCAATTTTATTGTATATCATTTCTTGGTGCAATTTTAAACTCAAGTTTATGTTATTGCTCTTTGGTACTTCATTCTAGTTAACTCCGAATGTATTCAAATATACAATAAAAGTGAAAGATTTGCTGTTATTCTAGAGGGGTTATGGTCTGTGTACAATAATTTTATAAATCTCAAGAGCAGCAAAAGAAAGAAAGAAATGCTCAGGTGAAAAAATTGCTTCTTCCCAGTAGCTTCCTATTTCATATATGCAAAATTAACATATTAGAATAGTCAATGTTGCCTAAAACAATGGAATAGAAAGCTTAGGAAGTGGGGCTTCCAAATGCCCAGTGGAAGTTACCATGGTGCAGGTACATTAGTGAACATATTGAAAATTTTCAATTGAGCCATTGTTTTGGGCAACATTCACTGTTTCAATGGAATGATTTTACATCTATGAAATAAGAAGCTAGATCCCAGGGAACATGACATCACTGTGTTCTGCTGGATTCCTTCCCAGGTCTACTGCAGCCAGCGCTCAGACTGACATTGCAAGACTACCCTTCATCTCTGTGTTCTACTGCGGATCCCAATCTGCAGTAGAAAGTTAACCTGGCCAATAGAAAAGTGCAGTACCCTTCAAGCCACAGTCATTGGCACAAAACCTTGAAGTTCTACACAAAAACATAAAATCCTGAGCTTTTATAAAAAGGAAGAGAAATGAATTTTTACTCCAGGATGACTTCTTGGGCTGATGTAAAACCAGGCTCTCTCGGAAGCCCTGTGTGCCCAGAGCATGAAGTAAGTCTTTCACCAGAAGAAAGCGCAAGACCAGCATGTAGGGAGAAGTCTACTAGAGTGATGGCTGGGAACCTGAAGATACCTTCTAAGCCTGAATTCCTAGGGATAAGCACCAATAAATGTCTTCTTTCTTGCCTCATCTGGGTGGACTTGATTCATCTTCAGAACTGAGTCTGCACAAATGCACTGAAATGAGCCTAAGAAAGGAGAGCAATGCACCATAACTTATTCTACTAGAAACTAAAGCATATATAAAATTGCCATCAGTAAAACAGTGAAATGTAGACTTTTGGTAAAAAAAATTGATGTCAAACCAATGACAGAGAAAGTATTGTACTGAAAAGGAGTAGTATGCATGTGCAACTCTGAGTTACTTCTAGTTAATTCTCGTGTGTATACATATTTGCACTGACATTTGTGTATATTAGGGTACTCTAGAGTACCTGAACCAACAGAAAGTATGTGTCTAATAACACTAGAGGAGGTATTAGGTAGCTCACTGGCAGAGAAGGAGAGTCCACAGCCCTCTGCAGGCTGGAGGGCCAGAAGAGGACATGGGAGCTGCTTGGTCCAAGCAGATGGAAGACACAGAACAAGAGGGACAAGAACACAGCCCCAGTCCAAGGTCAAGGGCTGGGAACTCCCTGGTGTGAGTCAGTATTGGAAGGCAGAAGGAACCGGAAACCTACAGTCAGAGGACAGCGGCTAAGCACGAACCTGCTACTTAAAAACAGACCCACTCCTTTCTTCTTCCCTTTCTCTTCCACCCAGCCCACGAGCCACCCACCACCAGCGTGGGTCTTCCTCACCCGGCGTGGTGACCTCCACGTCAGCCAGCCACACGCACACTCAGAGCCGGGCTTCACTCACCGGCTAGCGGCTTTTCTTACTCGGGTGGAGCTGACATGTGACAACCAATTGTTTGGTCCTTGGGCCCAAGAGAGACAAAAGCAGGAGGAAAGCTGAGAGGCCTTTATCGCAGGCAGAAGAGAAGCCAGGACCCTCCGAGGGGAACAGAGGAAACCGTGGGGCTTTTATTCGGAATTGGCAGGGGCGCAGTTAAAGGCGCGGGCAGAATGACGTATTCACAGCTGATTGGGGGAGCGCTGTCACGCGCAGGAAAAGCAGGAGGTTCACCTTCCGGTTTGCCAGCCCAAAGCGGAAGTCAGTGCTGAAGGGAGGCGCTGTTCAGTACCATGTTGACTCGCCCGTGGGAAAAGCCCGTCACCGGTGTCACCATGTGCTTAATCCTGGAGGAGTGGGGATCCTGACATACGGATTCTCAGAACAATGAACCCACAGCACGCAGTGAGCAGGGGGTTAGTGCACACTCCCCAGTCGCGCAGAAGTGCCAGTCTGTCACACGGCAAGACTAAGTCACGCACGCACCCATAGCACACACGCGCATGTTTGCACACTGGAGGTGTGTTCACATGACGAACGTCAATTACAGCGGGAAGGGAAAAATCAGAAGTAGGTGGCTGCTTAACAGTGCTAGAGTTAGTGAGGACTATATCATCTTGAAAAATAACCCAAATGTAAGGCATTTAAAACAGATAGTAGAAAACTCAGCAAATCAGGAAACTACAAAGAAAACTCAAAGCAAAAAGTAATAAATGTTCCCAAGCAACAGAGAAGATGATGAAACAAACACAGCAGACTATTAACTACATTTAAATCTTCTGTGTTCTCACTGAGCAAAGAACATGAATGAAATTATGAGACAGAGAGGCAGATGTAATGTGATTAAAAAGTGAAGGAAGTATAATAATACTTTCATAATAGCTCAACCTTGCACTTTTTCTGCAAGAAAATCTGCCAGTTTCAACAAAACTTCTAACAGTTTTTTTTAAACAGGCCCTTCCAGAACTCTTTCAAAGCAAAGACCTTCATAATTATTTTTGCATAATTATTAAAAATTATAAAACACTTCAATAATTTTAATTTAAAACTGATTAATTTGCTTATTCTACTTTCACACAAAGAATAATTTGGAAGTCAGTTCATTTTTATTAAAATCAATGATGAGGATATAGGTCAGGATCACAGTATCTGCCTGGCAAGTATAAGGTCCTGAGTTTGATTTCTGGCCATTCCTGACTTTCAGTTTTCTGGACCTGAGCAGAAGCAGCAGCAGATTTTCCTGCTGCTAGTTTCACTCTCTCCCCTCCTATCCCCACTTACTCCTCCCAACCTTCATATGCTGAAATAGCTTACATTAAACCAACAATCCAAAATTTCAAGTAGGATAAGTAGTTATTTATTAAAAGTTTCAGAATCTTTGTCCTGAGCGTGCAGTGATGCCTGGCGCTCAACAGACACACGGACACTCTCCTGAGTCCTACTACCCTCGGGAGGCTCTGGGCAGCCCCTCCTGTCACTGTCCCTCCATGGTCCTCAGCCTTATGGCACTGGGCCTTTGGGTCACACTGCAGACTCAGTCTTGGTTGAGCCGGTGACACCAAGGACCAGGTGAGCCAAGGTGGGGCTACTGTGACATAACGGAGGTGAGTAGTTTTAAACTATCACATATTGGGGGAACTTGTTTTGCAGCAATGAATAACTAACACATAAATTTTATTTTGTTATGATGAGTTCAAATACACAAATAGTATACATACTAACTCTACAAATAAGTGGGGTTATTATATTTATGGTGATGCCTAATGCAGCAGGTTTATGAAAATATTGAATTTCAGTTGTTTCTATATACTTCACATGAAAGGAATTCTTTACTGTATCTCATAAAGCAGCTTTTCTGGTTTTATCTTTTACTGGAGAACTGGAAGAAGAAAAGGAAGGAAATAAAAGTTTAGAGGAATTTCCTCAAACGTATGTATGAACAGCAGGGTGCATGTATAACAGGACTAGGGGGTCTCAGCAAAAGTAGGATGCTGGTCCCAGTGTCCTGTGTCCAGAAGGGGCACTGCCATACACACCTGCTCATCTGTAAGTATTAATTCCTCGTGCTGTTTATCAGGAGCTTCCTTCATAGGTGTGTGAACCACAAGGGGAAAGGGTGTGCACTGTTTCACTTCTCTCCACTAGGAGTTGTACATCAACACCAAAACTGACACTGGGTTCCCAAATCCATGCCCATCACCATGACATTGATGTTTATCCAGTGACATTTGAAGCTGAGTGGCTTAGATTTTAATTTCTAACTAAAACCACATGCAGATTCTCTTATATAATCCTCATTTCATTCAATTTACCTATAATATTTATACTGAGATTTACAAATATATTTTGTATAAAATTATAATAAAATATATAACAATAAATTATAATTGAGACAAACGTATATTTTATATCACAGTCAATAATATAAAAACGAATGGTTTCATGCAAGGAAAAATTCCCATATGTTATTCACTATACATGATAGAAAGAAGATGACACAGTTCGTGTGCATGTGAATGAAGCTGGACTGGATTCTGAGTAAGTTCTGGAACTCATTCTGCAGGTGAAGCCCAGGAGTTTGCCATATTGTAGAAATGCTTTGCATATTAGACATTTCAACTTCATTATGTATTGTCATGGGCTATAAAACAGCTTTCTTTTCCCTTTTATGAGGTGGAGTGAGATTGTGACTCAGGCATCTTTTTAGCAGTATTTGGGGTTATTGTCAGCATTGGGGTGAAGTAAATCCTGTGTCTACTACTTCCACGCAACACACAGCTGAGGCCCTCCGTGCGTCTGACTCATTCAACCTTACACGAAAGCTGCTATCTGGAGAAACAAAGCAAAACAAAGAAACACACTCTTGCTCATTTCTGTTTCATCATGCAGTTATTGCTATGGCCACTTCAGTGTGGACCCACTAGCAGTTCAGTACTTTTTTTTATTTTAAAGAGAATAAAACAAAAGAGGACAGATCTAAGCAGATCGGAACAAACAATGTAAGCAACACAGCACTTCACAACAAGACAACTGGATATTAACAGTAGCAGTTCAATACTTAAGCTAAAGGCAAACCCTTTTCTTTTTTTGAGGAAATTCTGCTCCACATGCAAAACTTTCCAAAGATGAAAATATATTTGGTTGTGACAGAGAAGACATTTTATTACAATTTCACATCAACTGAAATTTTATGTAAAATTGCATGTTGCCTTCAAAAATCTGGTTTATATATGTGGTAGTACTTCATTCCCCTGTGTCTCAGTTTCTAAATGTTAGAGCAAAGCTGTGGAGGAAATAATTCATGTGCTTAGCAAAATACTGATGCTTCACCCAAAGAGTCACTTGAAATAGCAAGTGTCCCGGTGAATTCAGGGCAGAGCGCAGGGCAATCACATCCAACCTGTCATCAAGCATGTCCTGAATTTCAGACAGGACACTCTCCTTGAGCACTACACCTGCTGAGAAACCGTCCATAGCCTCCATCCTGTCTCAACAGCGCTAACTTTTATGACTACAAAAGTATTTAATAAAATAATTAATTCCAATGCCAAATGTTTTGTAAAATGTAAGAAACCAAAATACATTTATGAATACAAATTTGAACTTAGCAAGTGCATACATACCTTATTAAAAATGTACATTAGTAACAAAGGAAAATTTTATAAATGTAGTCACTTCCCGTGTAAATACTGTGATTTGAATGAGGTGAGGCTAAGGCAAGAATCCTATGATTCCTTCCTCGTAGCTTTGGTCTCGGAGACTCCTGCCTCTCTAGCTAGAGTACATCATGCCATCTGGTGTACAGAGCAGGTGCTACTGTGCAGAGCGTGATGATAAACGGATGAACCAGGAAGTCTGCAGTTTCTGAACGCAGTAAATCACCTGCCTTATGTTTACATGATGAGAATTGAAGGCATGAAAGGTGAGTTTATATCACACAAGAAAGGAAAGGAAAAAGCTACGTTTCACAAGACAGACATAGCTAAATATCTATAACCAGAGAATGAGATGAACCCTTTTCCTTTTTTCTCTATCTTGTCTCACCCTGCACAAAGCTATTTACATGGCATTTACCAAGCATGTGCAGTGTTCTGGACTCCATCCCTAGCAGCAAAAAATAAAAGTAAATAAAGCATTTATAATACCTCAAAACTTTTTGCACTGATAATTTTCCACAGTCGTTTTGTTCCAATGAGGATCCAAAATGATATCCAATAAAATCGAAGAAACAATAAGGATAAATTGAACAAAAGCAGCATCTAATCTAATTAAGAGGAAAATCATAAATAGCATGTAAATGCTGAAGGAAGCAGAGCACTGACAATGACTACAAGCAGATGGAGAAAGCAGAAATATAAATACCTAATGACAATTTCATCAATATCTATAGCAAACAAAACATGACACTATGAAAAGTCATAACAAATATAGTTATGGTTTCAAATTCAACCTGGTTTCAAATCTGTGCTCACCATGCAGAGCTGCGTTAACCTCACTGAAACCTGCAGGAAACCTGGGTGCTTGTCCCCAAAGGTGACTGTGGGATTGCAGTAGATCTTACACAGGAGACAACGAGGACGGTTCTAAACACAGAGTAAGCATTCACATGAATGTTTGCACTGAAACGGAGACACTGTGCTGGAATGAGCTCATCTCCTTTCCCCTGACTCAATCTCCCATCAGCAGGGCCTAATACATCGCCTAGCACTGTAGTCTCATTACCACGACAAGCTTCAGGAGGGGCTGTGAAGTGTAGACAAGGTTTGGTTACAAAAAAGAGAACAGGCAGTTCTGTTGCTCAGCTTTCTTATTTTTAGGTCGAACACCTGACATGCACAACGTGAAGGGGGAAGGATTTGTTTGGCTCACAGTTTCAGGAGATTCAGTCGATGGCAAGTTGGCCCCAAGGCAGAAGTATGGCAGCAGGGCATGGTAGGGAAAAGCTGCTTAGTCCATGGAAGCAGAACTGGGGAAAGTGCTGGAGAAGACTGGGACCAGGTGTAGACCCTGAAGTCAGGTCTTTATGACCCAGGCAGACAGGCCCTGAACTGTGTTTGAATAATTCCCTTGGGCAGCACTAAAGCCAAGGAAGTTCCCACTCAAGCTTAGCTGCCATAGCAGCTGTCACTCTGCAAAACCTCTGCCATTTAAGCCTGGATTGCAGCCGAACCCATCGTTCATTAATAATTTTGTACAGAACATTCAGCTTCATTGTAACTCAGACACAAACTGACCAAGTGCAACATCATAACACATTCTTCTCAAACTTTCTCTATTCTGAGAGGGGCAGAGAGTGAGAGTCATCATTTAAATAATGCTAGAGAAAATGCTACTGTAACTGTATGTCAGCTCTCATCACAACCCACCGGGCATTTTCCACATCCTCCTAAGAAAACTGGGCGCTGCGCATTTCCTGGGGGAGAAAGTAAGGTTAAACAAAGAAAGGAAGGAAAGGACGGAGGGAGAGAGAGAGAGGGAGGGAGCCAGAGAGGGAGAGGGGGACAGAGACAGAGACAGACAGAGATAGAGAGAGACAGAGACAGAGAGAGAGACAGAGAGAGAGAGAGAGAGAGAGAGAGAGAGAGAGAGAGAGAGATACAACGTCCCAGTCACAGAGCTTTGCAGATTCCCCTCTGCTTCCTACCAACTTATCCTGCCTCTTGTGTACGAGGAGCCCTCTCGTTTGGCTGCACCGAGCCCTCTTTCTCCACTCTCCAGTTAGGGAATCTTTAGTTCCCCTACTTTTTTTTTGCAGTATGAGCAGTTTGCAGTCATTTTGGGGAGTAGGTCATGTACTGCTTGTCTCTTTTTTTAAGTCCCCTTCCTTTTCCTCTCCTTTCTCTAATTCTCCTTTCCTTTTTTACCCTTGTTGATATTACTGAAGTTTAAAAGCCTAATAGAATCCTGAAGCTCTTTGGTTAGGATGGCAGAGCTGAAGGGGGGCAGAGAGTGAGAGTCAGGTGTGGCAGGGCAGAGCATGGCGAGAGGGAAGCGCAAGCTTCGGGTGAAGGAGCAGCTTCCTCTCTCAGGTGGGCGAGGAGGAGCTGGCCCCTGGACACTCACTTAAAAAAGCCATCACTTGCTGGCTTCAATCTCCAGGGTGGAAAAGAATTAAAGCGCACAATTTCCTGGAAACACAGCAGCAGGAGCTGGGCATGGTGCGTGCCTATAATCCCAGCATTCTGGGAGGCTGTGGCAGAAGGATGGCAAACTCAAGTTTAACCTATTAACCTGTGGAGAATTTGTGTAAAAATCAAAAGGGCTGGAAATGAAGCTCAGTGTGAAAGCTCTGGGTCCAATCTCCAGAAATACACACCCATGCAAACACACACATGTGTGCACGCACACAGATGTCCTCACAGAGCACGTCCGCGTGTCCATGTTACTCAGAGCGCAACTGTGAACTCGGGACGGTGGCACACGCTTGTTGTGCCGCACTCCCGGGCTGAGGAGGAAGGGTTGGGTGTGAGGCCAGCGTGGGCTAGTCCTTTGCTCAAGGCCAGCCTGGGGTACCAAGGAGCTGTCTCAAAAAACACATAAACAAACAAAAGCAAAGTGTGGTTGCAGCAGCCTGTGAAACCCTTACAGAGGAGACTCACGTGGACACAGTGACCCCGCGGTGTCCCAAGACGGTGATGGGTTGCACCTGTGTTAGTGTTTCGGCACCAACAGCACACAGCACCATCGTGTTAGAGGCATATGAACAGAGGAGACCTCCGGCTTACTGCGTGCACTTTTAGATAAAATACTGTGTTTATATTTAAATCAATATTGTCTAACACTGTATCTGTTTGATAATTATTTTACAAGTAAAGTAATTCGAAAAGTTACATGAGGCAAAGAAAAATGATCCACAGAAAAGTAATATTAAAAGCTGATCCAGAAATATTACAAATAAAAACAATGATTACAGTTTACATTTTAAAACTTGCAAAAAAAGTAAAAGGAACAATTTTTCCTACATGGCTCGTAGAAAAATCAAAACATCACATTTTACCCCATAAACATACACAGTTGTTCATCAATTAGAAACATACTAAAATAGTCTTTTGATCCTGATATATTTATGTAACTGGAAAAATGAAATTGTTCCTTGGACTTTTCTAGGATAGAAACTGAGAAAAAGAAGACTCTCTGCCATGAGTACAATTTAAAACCTCAGCATCCACGAGACAGACAGGAGGAGCACACGTTTGAACACAGCCTGGACAACTAAAGAGAGTTAATGAGATCCGTTCCCAAAATTAAAAAAAATTAAGGCAAAGAGCTCTTGACGCAGCTCAGTGAGAAGGACCTGGATTCAATCTCCAGAACATAAATGAAAGAGAAATATGACATACTTATCACTATTATTTCATACTCATAATTAAGTTTATTATTTCAGAGGTTTTTCAGAAGACATCTGTACGAGATTTCTCTCTCTGAAATTGTCTACTATCTTGTTTGTAGGCCTGAAAAAAAGACACTAATCTTAATTCTGAAAAATAAAAGGCTAATTTATTGGGAAAGCTTTTACATTATGAAAAGGTTAGGAAATCTATTTTCTTATCCTGTGTAATTTTAAAATTACATTGTTTCTGATAATTAGTATTTCATCTCACATGTATGTATGCAATTTAAAAATTACCTTCTGGGTGATTGCAATAATAAGCAAATGCTCCCGTATTTCCCCCTGGAGGGGAGATCTTTCAATAAACCTGTTTCAGCAGGCCCAAGGGAACCCATGTACCCTGGACTTTGACATCCCTTTTCAAATGTTATTATACATGTTTCCCCAGTGCTAGTGTTACATTGATTGATTGTTTGATCGACTGACTTTTGGGCAACACTGGGGACTGAACCCAGGACCTCATGCAAACTAGGCAAGCTCTCTAGCCTGGAGTTAAATCCCAAGCTGTGCTCTTACTTTTAAAAGAATGTCTCAGAACCACAGAGGTACACTACCATGGAAAAAAGGAAGCACCAGGGAATGGCCTGAGACCAGTGCCTATCGGCAAGAGACTTCAAGAACAAGTAGGTGCAGAGCACAACACTAGGACTTGGGGGAGGAAAGCCTGTGGGGTGGGGCCTGCAAGGAGACTGATCACTGGGTGTTTGACTTCTCCATCACAGTCACTGCAAGCCCATGTGTACTAGGGAAGGCTGGCAGCAAAAGTGTATAAACCTGCCGGGTGTAACTGTGTCCAAGTGTGAAGGATCAAAAAGTGCAAAACCACATTATTGGCTTCCTGGGTTTTAGAAAGTTGGTTTTCTGGGTTTTAGAAAGTGTTTTAGTTTTCTTTCTGGATGCTACAACAAAATGCATAGACTGGGTGTGTGTCTTCATCACTTTCCTGGTGTTGGGATGCAGTAGTGGACATCTACAATTTAGTTCAGGAGAGCTTGGTGTTTTCAGAGGGTCCAGTCCATGTCGGGCAGGGCCCAAGGCAGGAATACAGTGAGGGGGGACAGGCTGGAGCAAAGGTGCTTAGGTCATGGTGGCCAGGAGGCAGAGCAGGGGAAGAATGCCAGAGACGAAAGGTGAGAGGGAAGGAAGAGGGGGCCAGACATGGTATCTAAGGTCACACCTCCACGGCCCATCTGACACACCCACTAGTGTGCACCACCTACCCAGGGGTGGGGAGCTCCCAAGCCCATCAAGTGAGCACACATCAAGCTGATCTGTCATGGCGGCATGAACAGCAGAAGTATGTTTCTTATTCTTCTGAAAGCGGGGAAGTCTAAGGTCAAGAAGCTGGTAATCTCAGGTCCTGGAAAGGGTCTGTTTCCTAGATCGTAGACACTGCCTTTTCTCTGTGTTCTCACCTGGTTCTTTGTCAGTGAATGCACAGGGGAGGATTGTAATCCACATACTGTAATCTCTTTTCCAGCTTGCCTCACAATCCTTGCAACCCCATAGGAACATTGCTGGAATCCCTGCAAGTTAATTCCAATCTGTCACCCAGTGCAACCCACAGCAAGAGTAAAGACATCAAGACAGATTCAAAGTTATGGGCAGCCAAGGGGTCCTAAGGCCCATCCAAGTGAGGATGCATGGACAAAGGCCCTGATCCAAGGCCTCTGTCAGAATTTATTCTCTTGTGAGGAAGAGGGTGGTTCAAAGACGAGTGTCAGTGAGGATGGTGGGAATTAGGTGAGTGAAGTGAGCTGAGCTGGCCAGGCAGAGATCAAGCACCTCTGCAATCTGCAGGGAGAAAGGTATGCAGAAGGGCCAGGCTGCACAACTCAACTGGGATAGCATGACAATGAATCTAGGAGGCTGTTGCTTCAGTTTCTGATAGGTAAACTTTTGTACCCTGGGAAGTCACAGCCACTTATTTTCAGGCTCTTACCCAGTTGACATTCCTGGAGCTTTCTGGCTCTGCCATCCTGCTACATTTGACTGTTTTACAGGGAACACAATGTGAGGAAACAGGAAATTGACAGTTGGCCTTAAAGATTACTTATCAGTACCTCAGCTGACCTTATTTGCATTGCTTAGAACCAGTTGAAGGGAGAAGGAAATAGCACAGTCAGCTCTGTACCTATCAGTGCATGGGGTTGGGGCCCAGGTTAAATAACATGGAGGTAATAGTTCTGCATTCAAGGAGAGGCGTCCACTTGGTCTTCTACAGGGAGGGAGAGAAGGGGGGGAAGGGAGGATGGAGAGAAGGAATCTGTCCTCCTCTTCTTGTAAAGCACTAGTTCCATCATGGATGGGCCATTCTCATAACCCTTATATCCCTAATTGCTGCTAATTAACACTTAATGGAGGGAAGAAAAAGATGGCTGATTGATAGGTAGCACGATAGAGCGCCTCTCTGAGAACAACAACTCAGATGCTAGAATTTAACACAATGGAGAAGACCAGATGAAAGGAAAGGAATTCTCATGACCCAGGAAGAAACTGAGGAAAAAGAAAAAAGAAGAAGCATGGACGGAGGGCTGGAGCTGTGCACGCTCCCATTGCTGTACTGGGCATGTCTTAGAATTGGGCGACTCACAATCAAGCTGAGGTTGCGGCCCTGCCAAGGGTAGGTATTGGTTAGCCCAACACCTTTGGCAGTAGGAGGTGCTGCAACAGGGAGTGGAAACAGTGAACCAGCTGCACGGACTTTGGTGAGTGCTGGGAACTGGATTCCCCAGAACAGGATGACTGGCTAGACAACATACTGTATTTGGGCAGGACAGGCTTGAATCAACAACTGAAGCAGCTTCAGTTGGTGGCACCTGGCCTAAAGCAGATTGGTGGAATCTGCTTGGGCTGGGCCATGCCCCTGGTCAGGACCCAATAGCCAGAGACAAGGCTGTCCCGAACCTGTGACATCAGCAGAGCACACACTAACGTACTGAAGACACTCACAAGTTAACTGGCTTAGGGGGGAAGTGCCGGCCCACATCTCCCCTGTGTGTACCTCACAGGTCAACAGCAAACTGGAGAGGGCAGCACTTCCCTAGCCAGTACACTGCAGAAAAACTGTAAGCAATACAAAAAGGTCCTGAGACCTCTACCATTCACCTGTCTGAAAGAAACCAGAAACATGACAAGACAGAGAAACAGCAAAAAGCCTCCAACCATCAACCCAGAGAAAATAAGTCCAGGAGAGGTAAATACAGAGGAGATTGAGGGCATCAAACAAGCAATATCAGACATGGCCCTCATCAGAAATAAAGAAATACTTCCGTGACCTCATTGATGAATTTAAATATGAAATTCTAACGCAAGTGAAGCAAGATATAAGAAGATTAATAAAAGAAATGCTGGGCACTCCTCAAGAAGACACAAATGAAAGAATGGAGGAACCCAGAGAAAGGAGAGAAGTCTTTGATGAAGAATATAAACAAAATCTAGAATACATGAAACAGATCCAAAGAGAATATCAGGAAATTAAAAATTCCATTGAAAGCTGGCAAATCTTTTTGACAGACACTAAAGATAGACTTTCAAAACTTGAAGATAGATTTGCAATGAATGATCATGAAAGGAAGGATCTCTTAAAAATAACAAGGAACCAGGAAGTAATGATACAAAGTCTAGAAGATGACAACAGGATTTATAACAAGAATAAAAAATGTGAACGAAGAAGCAGGGACAAATACAAATGAAATAAAGAGGCTATTCACAGAAAGAATTAAGGAAAACTTCCTAAGCATAGGAAATGGAATTGATGTTCAGATATATGAGGCATACAGAACTCCAGCCAGCTACAACCAAAACAAATCTACACCCAGACATATAATAATCAGGATCCCAGAAATCCATCAAAAGAACAGTATATTAAAAATGGTCAGAGAAAAGACACAGATCACCTATAAAAGAAAACTCATCAAAATCACAGTGGACTTCTCAATGCAAACTATCAAATCAAGAAGAGCTTAGAGCAAAGTATTCCAAGCCCTGAAAGAAAATAACCACCAACCCAGATTGATGTACCCTGCAAAACTGTCCCTCAAAATTAGTGGAGAGACAAGATATTTCTACAACAAAGAGGAACTGGGGGAGTTTGTGACCACCAATCCAATCCTGCACAGAATACTGAAGGACATTCTAGAGAGAGAGAGAAGAAAATCACCAGGATTCCCAGAACAATGGCAGAAGGAGAAAAGTAAACAACAATGACAGAAAAATAGCATAGCAGAGATGAGGCACAGAAGATTGGCTATATCACTGTTTTGTCTTGACTGATTTTTTTTGAATCTGGTATGCTTAATTGTAACAAGTCTGAGAGTAGAGGCAACTACTCTGAAGATGACAAGGTTCAAAAGGATGCCCATTCTGGTTTGATTATTAACTGCCTTTGAAGTCCTATAATGTCTCCAATGTTTGGTTTTTATTAATAGTGCAATGTACTGCTATGTTTAATTATACTATGCCTGATGATATAAACAATTTTATTGAAAATAACAAGAGACATCATAGTAACTACCATAGATCACCTACTATTGTGGTTTTATATGTCCTTTTCATTTCATGTTTTTCTAGGAATTTGTTTTGTTGACTTGTTTTCATTTGTTTTTCCCTGTAATACAGAAAGGCTAGGTATATATGTAGAGACTTATACATGTGTAGAACTTCTAAACAGTTTATGAGAATTGATTATAGTTACTGTAAAAAAAAGAGGAAAAGAAAGTATTCTAAAGGATATAGCTGCATGTATGTTTAAGTGTGTAGGATTGATAACCATATTACTAAGTTTTTGTTGGATAGATGAATAGAACTGATTGCAGTCTCACTGTTTAAATGTCCACCTTGTATGCTTTACTTTTATAACTTGAACAACTACTTCTGAGAGGAAAATATGTAATTATCAACTAGTGATTTCTTACTTTTTTTTAATTATATATTATTTCTACCCTCTTTCTGTTCCTTTTTTTTCTTTAAATAAAAAAGACTGTTTTAATGTAAAAAAAACACTTAAAGGATTCCCTATTAATAACATTGCATTGGGCCAGGGTTTGAAAACACTTCTGGGTGGAGAATAAACATGCAGCCCAGGAGAAGAGACAACTGTCCTTCAGGCCCAGCCACATGTAGGCACCTACCTGCAATTCAGCGGCTCAGCCCTCTTGAGATTCTGAGTCTACAGGAGCGTTGGGAATCTGGGTTTCTGTGGGAATGATACCAATGCCCTTTTCAACCCTCCCAAGGGCTGCAGTGCAGCACATCTTAGGACCTCACCATCGCTCATGAATTTCTGCTTTAAATTATGTGAAACATCATGTGTCAAGAATCAGCACCAAGTTTCACCCTCGGCCTAAAGCAAAGTGGAGACCCCCATGCTCGGGGAGATCAGGGGGTGCAGTTGACATTGTCTCCAGTATCTGCTGCACAGCGGTCACCTCCTGGTGGGGAGTCCAGGTGCAGATAGCTCTGCGCCAGCGTGGCCTACGAGTGTGATATCTGAAGACCTGTGACTTGAGGATAGTGCAAAGGAGGCTCAGCAAACGGTCCTCTGCCCCTTCTGCAGCAAAGGGAGAAGACCAGTGCTGGGGCAGGAGTCGGAGGCAGGGGCTGCCTCTGAGGGGCCCTTGCAGAAGGCAAGAGAGGCACGGAGCTCTTTGCCTCCACGCGGACCTCATCTGCTTTCTGTTGTAAAAGAGCAATAAACAAGTGAACACTAAAATTGCTTTTCATTTTTCCAGAAAACATGGGTGGGTTTTTTATTTTTTTATCTTTTTATTTTTTGCTTTGTAGTCAGTGTATTAAGGAAACATTCAATCATTTCAATAATTTCTTACATTTTGATACCCAGATTTAAGCATGTGAACATATGACTTTTTTAAAACATACAAGTAAAGCTAATCTTCATAATTTGCTATATTATTATCATTAAATTATGGTTACTTTGGAGCATTAAGTCAAATAGGTTAGAGTAAATCTGCAGCATACCTAAGGCTCACCTTCATATATTATACCTGCAAATTACCTTTATGTGGAGTCTCTTCACTTTAATTTCAAAGTTATCCAGCTCTGAAGTCACAACTCAAGGGCTTGTTATGGTCCAAAGAGAAGGGAAAAACAATATAAGCAGGACTGGTATATATAAAGACGGCACAGCAGAAGGGAATGCAATCCTAGAAATGAGAAATGCAAGTCCTCAAGAAGCAGCATATTATGATAAACCTCTTCTTTAGAAAGGTATCATTTCTATCACTGATCGCACAGGCTCAATTATATTTTAAGCCACCTACAGGTAATAGAATGCAGAGGCATCACACTGAGTCCCACTTAAGGCAAATAACTATAGACCAACACTTCCACAAACTGGTTCCTTTTTCTGATTGCCAGTTAAATATATTTTTAGTCCACAGCTTAACAGGGGTCATACAGCAAAGTCAACACACATACCTAGCGCTTCAGTCTAAGTTTGCCCATGTCCACAGCTGAAGTCAGTTACAAAATGTGGCCTAGGCCGCACCCACCCCGGCTGGGCCCTCTGCCCTTGGCTACAAGACACTGGGATTTGGTACTTCTTACAGGCATTAAACTTCATCTTGCACCCTGAAGTCATCATGCATACAGGGCAAAGTTGGAGCTTTTGTATTTCTGCTTATTCTTCATTTAACTTTTAAAACACTACTATAATTGTATATTGAAAGAAAAACCATAGCAAGTAGTGAGCATGTGATGGTTACAGCCCTTCACGCCCTCACTGCCCCACTGAATGCCGGCCAGGAGCGCTGCTCACTGGCCCCATTCGGAGGTCGACGCTGAACACCACCTCAGGACCGCAGGATGAAGTTCCTCACCATCATCCCTTCTCCATTACGATGGCGGCGTCTTTCCTGATCTGGATCAAAGTTCACCAGTTCCGTGGGATCCATTTCATCAGTCTCTTCTACTTCCTTCCTGTCGGGTAAGACTTTTTCCAACAAAGAGAGTTTATCAGGAGAGAGAAAGCCATTTTCAGGAAAGTTTACCTTAAATTCAGTGATCAGCTGACCCTTTTCTTATGTCTATGATAAATCAGCATGCCTTCATTTAGCACACCCTTGCTGTCTCCATGCTAGACAGTCTGACCTGGATGGGAGGTACTGACTGTGGTTCGGTTGTCAAGAGTAGATACTGGCTTTTGGAAGCCACACACTGCCTCAAACAGCTGTAAGTACATACATATGAAAAGGTCTCCTCGTCTAGTAAAAACAGCGAGGTCCTTCGGATTTAACTCAGTGATAAAATCTCCTGACTGCAGTCCTGGTTCTTGGTCTCCTTCACCATGGAATGTTATCTTCTGAGCATCTTTCATGCCTTTGTCAATATGAACTTCCAGAATCTTCTTGTCTCTATCTTCCTTCTGTTGCAGCTTTTACATGTGTCTGTAGAGCTGATGCATGCCCCATGGCCCTGGCACTCCATGCACACAGACTGAGTTTGCTGAACCATGCCATGTCCTATCTGATGAATTCTTGTTTGCATTCCAGTACCCCGGCAGTTGGGACAGCACTGCACAGCTCCTTTCTCACCACCCTGGCCTTCACATTTGTCACAAATCACATTCTTCTGCAGAGCCGGCTTCCTTGTGGCACCATTATATAAATCTTCTAAGCTAACCGATAACTACTTCCTCCTCCTCCAAAAAACACACCAAAGGTATCCATGGAGGATCCAAACCCACCACCTGCTCCCCCTCCTTAATTGCCTGTTCTCCCCCTTTGTCTTATAATTCCCTTTTCTTGGCACCAGAGAGACCTTCATAGATTTGCAAAATCTGTTTGAACATTTCTGCTTCATCTGGATTCTTATCAGGGTGGTATGTCAAAGTTAGTGCCCAATAAGCCTTTTTCAGTTCTTCTTGGGTAGCACTGGGTTTGACCCCCAAAACATCTTAGTAAGTGGGTTCTTTCTCCATTTTCTACAGGTGGAGAGCGGGCGGGGCTGGAGTGGAAGTAGGAAGGAGAACATAGCTGTGCGCAGGTCAAGCAGCCATGGCTCCTCTACCTCACAATGTGTTCTGGAAAGTTCCGTCTACCCATGGGATTTTTTTAATATCAGGTTGAGGGAAATCTACAATTAGTGGTTATAAATGTCAGTAAACAGAGACAACTTACACTCATAAATCACTTACTCTTACAGTTCTGAACTGTATATAATTCCATTTCAGAAATGGCTTTTTGTCTTATCCAAATGGATATTTTTCTAAAGCTATTTGGAAGTATTATGTTTCTTGTAAAGTTTTAGACGGAACATTGCATTTTGGTTAGTAATCTCTGCTAATGATGTTTGGAGCTATTTTCATATTCAAAGTTAGAACTCCTTTAGTAACATCAAAAAATCCAAGAAATGTGGAACAAAAAGGATCCAAAAATAAAATTTCTAATATCTAATATCCTTTTTAGTATTTATAATTTTAAGAAGTATATCATTTTATCAAATTGATTATTTTTCTGAGGATTTATTTTAATACAAAATTTCTGTGAAAATAATGAAACCTTGGAAGAACTAAATGATGAAAACTTGTGTGTTTAAATGAATTGTAGATACTAAATCAGGGATAATGCATTTTCAGGTCCATTTGGGAAAGATTGGGCATTACTAGGTTAAGACTATTTGTCTTCTAAAACTAACAGAATTGTTTCACATTCCACAACTTTATATTTTATGTAATATATACATATGTATATATAAAAGTGATGCTTTAAAACACATACCAAAACACAAATTTGATGTGAAAACAATAGGCAGTTTTTGTTCTACTCATAAATTCTTCATAAGTTAATGCTGCTTAAACAATTAAATACAGATATTGAAAAATCAAGTAATTTTTAACTTTTAAACCTTGGTAACCACGATGATAGCACTGTGATTTGATTTAAATTATCTTAAAAAATAACCATCACAAAATTATAAAATGTGTACCATAGAGGTGATGCGTATTGGCTATACGTGCATAGATATGAGTGAAACCAACTTATGAGAAAAATGAAGCTAGAGTTGGTTTTAGGCAGGAAACGAGCTATTTAATCCTATTTACCAGGTAGTGTGTGAGTGTGTTGCTTTCCTTCTTGGAATATTTGTTCCTCTTGGGATTGGGATCCTGATCCAGCTTCTGTGTCAACCTTTGATGTGTGTTTATAGAGAACAGAACACATGGGAAAAGTCACCTGCTTACCCTGAAGACATTCTCAAAATGGAGCCAACAACTTAAAAAATTAACATAGACACTGCTGAAAGTTCTTCTAAAGTTATTAATCATGAATACTAAGAAATCCCCTAAATTAACTCAAAAATGACAAAAACAGTTTCTCCTGTCACTTTCTTTGATGTAATGTATTCTTCAACTAAGTTTGAAATGGAGTGGCTGGGGATTTTAGAAGGTTTAGTTCATATTATGATTTAGAGTCACACGTGTGATATGAAGGCCCCTTAAGAAGATATGGAAAGTATTTGATCTACTTTAAAGTCCTTCTTCTAAAAGCAAGGAATAAAATTTTTGTGAATAAAATTAAGTCATATGCAAGATAAAATTTTGATTTCACATATAGCTCGTTATGATAAATTTCAAAATAATTCTCAGAAGTGTGTCAAACTCAGCAGTCTCTTGAGCACGTCGCAGCAGAGTGGAGTTGGGAGCAGATCACTGTGCCCCTGTGAACTTCGCCCCGCCCCCTAGCACCTCTCCGTGACCCCCGTGTGACCCATCTCAGTCCTCCATCCTCTCCTGGGACGTCTGTCCTTCTGCACTGTGTCCAGCCCCTTCTCCTTTGAACTCTGGGGAGGTGGAGTGCAGGTGGAGAAGCTGCCCTGCCGCCCTCCCGTCAGCGGGGTCGTCACTAAGGGTCCTGCTGGGAGCACCCCAGGTCTCTGCTGAGTGCAGCTAGCACAGTTTTCATTGAGAAAAACCGTGAACACCTAGAATTCTGAGATGTGTCAGTGAGAGGAAATGCTAAAAATATCTGATTTTTCCTTTATAAAAATAATATTTGACTCAGTTTTTGTTATCTTGGGCTGAAATCATTTGAGATTTTGGGTTAAATTTATTAATATTAATTTAACAGGTTTTGTTTGTTTTGTTTTTGTTTTCGGTACTAGGGATCAAATTTGTTTGGTAAAATGGATACCTACCGTAAATTTGCTTGACATCACTGAAAACACTCATGCTTTTCTAATTTAAACTGGCATGAGAGAGAAAGAAATATATGTTTAGTTTTTTTTTTATTTCAGTGAAGAATTTTACCAGAGTCATGCATGAAATATTTACATATACCATTGCACAAAATGTCATGTTCACCTTGAATGGCCCAACTTCCTGTAGGTGGTGGTATTTTATTAAATATCACTTTCCTAAAGCACAGGCAGAAAGTAAAAGGACAAAAGCTAGAGTGATTATTTACCTTGGTTCACTTTAAAGAATATGCATTAGCCCTTGTAAATAAACAACACTTACCTAGACTTGATAAAAATGATTACTTGATTACAAACTTCAAGGAAAACTAATTTTGATACTCTGCATATTGCCAGGAATAGAAAACAAGTTTCACATTGTTCTTATTTATTAAACAAAGTTTTATTAAATACTTACTGTAGACTTGGTATTGAGTCAAATATTTGAGAAGGGTTGGAGAGTATCTTATTTCTCTTATGCTAAAGGGATCCTAGATTTTTAATTTATACAATATCATTTATAATTCTATGAAGAATCCTAAATTACATATTTCTCAAATGAATATATAAAACTTTGTTAGGAGAATAATATGTTAAATATTTTTCATATAACTTTTAATAAAATTGAACCTGTGTTTCATTAAGCATCTGATTAAATGACTATATATATTTTATTTAGTGTTCATTGAGTAGTATATTTCACAATTTTTAATAAAGACAGATTGTCCATCTCAGTTTACTAGGTAACATTTCACATTTTCAGGAAAACTCCTAAACTAATTTTGACTATAACATACTCATTAGCAAATGTTATCAAGTCATTATCAAGTTTTTAAAACTTAATTTTAATGTTTAATATGTTTTTGTACTTCTGCACCTGTATTCTCCCACTGAAGTATGAGCTACTTCTGTACTGGGGCTAACTCATATTCCTGTTAAGCCCGTGCAAAGATAGACCCTCAGTAAATGTTAACAGTGTAAGACAAAAATAATGAAAAGAAACAGCACCAAAATAGGAGGCTGGGGCAAGGGAGTTGCAGGTTTGAGACCAGCCAAGGCAACTCAGCAAAGGCCTGTCTTAATCTCAATACCAGCATCAATACCAATACCGATAAGGATACCAATACTGATACTGATACCAATACCAATATCAATACCGGTATCGATACCATTACCAATACCAGAGCTGGGGATGTAGCTCATGTGTGAGGACCTGGGTTCAGTCTTCCATAGCAAGAAAAAATATTAGTATTTTGTAACATCAACTATAGTAATTTAAAGTCACCAATCTAAAACACTTTAATTTTAAAAACAAAAGGCAAAGTAGGACCTATTTTATAGAAACAAAATTACTCAAATGCTTTGTTCTTAACTTCTGTGATTTTCCTTTTTGGAACCCTGAAAGTCTCTCAGTTGTCTCTTCTCTTGCTGTCTGGTTATCCTTTTGACCGGAAGCCCAGCCAGGCTGTGATCCGGTTCAGCACCTGTACCGGGGTCCAGATTAGGCAGCAGCAGCTCGGCTAAGGTGGTAGAAGAGGCATCCATTTCTCCACTCACTCACAAGAACATAATTTTATACAGAGCAAGAGTTTCTATTTCTCAACCTTTCTTCCTTAAAAATAAGCCAACTTCAATCATCATCTATAGAAAACCAAAATTGCTACACTATTACTGGTTCTAATCAGGGAAACTTGAATTGCGAGCATTCATGACTCATGTAGGTGAAGACCAGTTAGTGTCCAGTGGGAGAAACCCAGTGTCAGAGGCTGAGAAATGGGGTTAGCAGAAATGGCCTCACAGACTGGCGTGCGGGCAGGAGCTGCCTTTGGTCTCCATCAGAGTGGACACACCTGTCCTTTCTGCCACTCCCTCCTTCCCATTCCTGTCAATCCAGCAGCCTTTTTTTGCTTATTTGTTATCCTTGGTGGCTTGAGGCTGTGGCATCTTGGCCTGTCACACATTGCTGTGGGCTGCTTTCTGGGTCCTTTATGTTGTCACTGAAAGTACTCTCCCTGGCTCTATCTGGACAGCGAACTTCTCCTCCTGTGGGCTGTGCATGACCCAGAAAGAAGCAGGGGTGCCCAGGGATGGGGACTGGCACAGAGCCTGGGACACAGGGGTGTCTCGCTGGAGGAGACGAGGCGGGAGCTGGCTGGGCTGGGGCAGGTGAAATGTGGGGACTTACGCTGAGCATGACCTGCGTTCATCTTCCCTACTTGTCTGTTTTCATGGCTCCTGTTCATCAGCTTTGCAAAACAGGCAAATCTGACATGCATATGACTTTGAGATGACTGTCTTTGTTCCTAGTGTCTGGTTAGTCACCTCTTTTACTATACTTTTCCTCCATTTTTAAGTAGCTGCAACCTATGAAATTTTGACACAAAAATGTGAGGTAGTATAAAAACACATGTCAGGTGAGACAATTCTAGGAGTTTAGTCTATGGCCTGTCTACACTCCTCTCAGCCTGACATTGATGGAGAACCAAGGCGCTGTCACTTAGTGACCCAGGACTGGACTCTGCAGGGAGACTGGCTCCTCCTCCTTCTTGCTCTGGGCACTACTGGACACTCAACACGCCCTGTCTCCTGTCTGACAGAGGGAGGAGTGGTTGCTTAATGAGTGTGAAATAGTAGTCTGCTTCTTTACTATCACTACTACTATCACTCTCCACCACCCCAACAGTTACTCCTAATCAACCCTCTTCGAAGCTTATTGGTTTCCTAGAGTTTGTGAATGTAATATGCTTGAGTATTTTCTGAGGATACTGTTTAAATATTTATCTTGAACCTCAAAGAATGCTCTGTCAACTTTCTTGAACACTGGGGAAAGTCTCTCCAATTGAGAACTATCTAGAAAACTTGGCTGTATCCCACACTCTTTCACTGTACTGTGTTCACTTTCTAGAACCTTCCTTTCTCATTTTCCAATCTAATCTTCTCTGATAGTTTAAAACACCATTAGACTACTTTAAGGTAGAGAGTTAAATTATTTAGCTACTACTTTTACAGAGTGGGGCCTTAGCCAACTAAGCTAAACCCGGGAGCACAAGCTACTACTTTTAATGGCTTTTCCTGAGGAAATGTCTTGGTTATAAATTTCTCCTGCCTAGCATTGTCTCTCCCATCCTACCTCCTCTTGACCAGTAGGAGCAACCTTACAGGATGTTCTGATGAACTCACCAAATTGGTTCTTTGACCAAAAAACATAAGGAACAAAAATGAAAAACTAGCATGAAAAGGAGTGTATTCTTGTTGTTTCTATTTTTGCAATAGAAATTATGTCTTTTTGCCATAGAAAATTCCTGAGAAATGGAATTTTCTAATGGGCAATTCCAATATGAATTTTGCTACCCAGTTTCTACATCTCTGAATGTACCTGCTGCAGGACAGGCGATGTTGGACGACAGTTCTCAGCAAGCACACATTGCCTCCACTCACACACTCTGATTTGCCTCACTCAGATTTGCCTCACTCAGAACAGTTTCATAAGTAAAATACAATGCAAACGTGCACACAAACTACAAAGGCAGGGCGCCCTTTTCTGTGGAGATAACTCACAGGTGGCAGCCCTGAGATTGCCGCAAAGCCGGCGCTATGTAAATATTTGTATCGTAAGTGCAAATCAAGAGGGAGGCCTTTTTCAGATGAGTGTTAAATTTGAGAATCCATGGCAGCTGGGCTTCTGGGTAGAGAGCCCTTTCTGGGGCCTCCAACCTCATTTCTGAGAATGGCAGCCTTCAAGGCGCTCGCTGAATGTGTTCCAGAGTGGGCTCGTGCGGAAGGGCTGCTGGGTGGAAGCTGGCGAAACACTGACATTCTTTGGCTGGCCGTCCTTGGCAGGAGGATTATGGAACAGACATATGGGAAACCTTATATTTACAGCCGAGGGTCGTAATTCACCTGGAGATGGTAAAGAATAGATTTTCCTTCCACCTTACAAAAGACTAATGGTATTTAACCCAGACAAATCTGTCACCCCAGAGAGATAAAATAAAATTACATGTTACAAATATCTGAAGTCGAAGAGCAGTGTCTTTAACTCTGGCTAAATGGTCTATATTTTGAATGTTTTTTTATTTCTGTCTTTTTTTTTACTTTGTTTGCTGAGTCTTGCGTTCTTGTCACAGGAGAGGGTTTTAGACATATAGTAGAAATATAGCTTCCAACCTATCAGATGGCAACTGCATGAGTTCATGGCCCCACAGAATTGAGGAAAGGAGTCTTAAGCCAAAGGGAGACATTAGGAGATACATGTTGGGAATAAGGGAGGAAGCACAGCTCCTGATTTTCCAGGAGGGCTTTCTGAATGGGCTGGCCACTGAGGCCATTTGTCGGGGTGGTTTATACAGCAAAGTCACAATGTAGATACATCATGGGTGGCTAAAGTACAAGTAACCTACAGGATTACAAGTGTAGCTACTTAGCTCATGTTGCTCCGTTAGGGTAGCGAGGCATGCAGCAGGGTGTACGGCAATCACCGTTACCGCTGTCTATGATGCCCAACATGGAAAGAACAAAGGCATGTTTTGTAAGGGGCGGTAGGGGACAGTAGGGTAGGTCCAGATGTTCTGGTTACCCAGCTAGGCCTCTGGTGCCCATCTGGTCTTACTGGACTTGCTATTACTAACACAGTATAATCTCAGGTTCCTGCTCATCTCTTACAGAGGCGCCCAGGCCTGGCCACTGTGTCTCCGCTCCGTCTTGAGGCCTGGCCTCCTTCAGATGCACCTCCAGCCACAGTGGGATGTGTTCTCATCTTGTGCTCTGACTTCCAGGAGGATCCGTTCCTGTCTGACTGCCTATTAATTTCTATCTAACTTGGTTGCCTGTAATACTGATGGTTCCCAAAGTGGAGGTGGGAACTTAAAACCCATAGGATAAGTTCACTGACTCCAGTCCTGAAAAATGGATTTTCAAAACATGTCAGTAAGAGACATAAAGCAGTTAATTAGGCAGAATCTTACAAGTATACATTCAAAGAAATGGTGTACAGGCCCTTAAGAGAGACATGTGCATGGGGTCCGGGGCTGGGTATATTTGTGGGGACTTGGGGAGTAGAAATCTGTGGAATCTGTGCATCAGTAGAAAGAGGAGATTGACAGCTGTGGTCTATTTGTGCAGAGGAAAGGGTGACAGCTCACTCACTCCCTGGCAGGTGACAGTG
Organism: Hydrochoerus hydrochaeris; assembly: GCA_004027455.1. Lineage (NCBI taxonomy): Eukaryota > Metazoa > Chordata > Mammalia > Rodentia > Hydrochaeridae > Hydrochoerus > Hydrochoerus hydrochaeris. The sequence continues at coordinate 21,972 of PVLA01006376.1, read as the reverse complement.
GCTGGTGACAGGGAAAACCCACTCCACAAGTGGAAATGATGACAGCCGAGGCCCATTTGCAAGTGAAGGGAGAGGCCCAGGTCTATAGAGGCCTAAGATGGATAAAAAACCGAACTGCTTCAGGCCCTGGGGTTGCATTTCTAGTTTATTAATTATGACTTTCCTTGTCTCCTGCCCAGCACTGTTTCCCCCATCCTACCTCATCTTGACCAGTAGGAGCAACCTCACAGGATGTGCTGATGAACTCACGGAATCGGTGCTTTGACCAAAAAACATAATGAACAAAAATGAAAAACAAGCACAAAAATGGAATGTGTTCTTGTTGTTTCTATTTTTGCAATAGAAATTATGTCTTTGTGGCAGGTGTGAGACTTGGAGGCTAATTGGTTGTCTGATTAGCCAGATAAATCAGTTTGGGGCAGGAATAGATACTCAGGAATTTAAAGAAAATGACATTGAAACAGCACTATCCTTTATAGAAGCAAAATTAACTCTTAAGAGTGCAATGCAGCTACATTCACAAGAGCTGCCACTATTTTCAGAGAAGGGACAGTGTGGTATCACTACTTGGCGTGGTATCATGCCTGACAGGTGTCTGCAGTGGAGGTCTTTGGGCCGTTGGTGCTGCAGCCAGTCGTACTGGGCAAGATCTGACTTTTAATTGTGGTCCCACTGAATAAGGGATGTGCAGCTACCAGGTAGTTCCAGAAAAGGAGTCGCAGGTTCCTAACTGACTGACTCATTTGTTCAAAGTGCCTTGGAGAATCATCCTGCTAAAGTCCTGCTGAGCATAGAGGAATGAGACAGCCTGAGGCCATGCACCTTGCTCCGAGCCTTCTGAAATACACCGGTGGGAGAGCTCGTTTCTGTGGTCAGCCTTGGACTCAGCCATGTGGAATTAATGCAGGGAGGGACACAGACATGAGCCAAGCACAGAGCCCTGGTGCTGGAGCGTGTCTCTGAACTCTCATCTCCGGGCCAGGACTGGAGAGGACACCAGTGCTGGTGAGTTTTAAGGCCCATCACAGGGCCACAGTTGTGCTCAGATGTAACAGATTTGGAAGCTGGGAGGAAAGAATAGTTCAAACATACATGTAAACACTTAAGGTCTGTACTTTACCGGGGCTAGAATTCTGTTTAGTAAATCTTGAACTTGTGTTCATTCTAACGATTAAAGGTATTAAGATGGAGGGAACTATTAGTTGTGTATTTATGCTGAAAAGAATTATAAAACTTGATTTATGTTTGAAAACATCATGACACCTTTCTGTCAATGAAGTGATAGTAGCATTAAATCTTGATGTGCCAAATCAAAGACCTTGAAGCAAACTCCTTATTTTTTTAACAGATATTTAGAAAACTTCCTCCAAGAGCTCTTCTCCTGTCCTTTATTTTAAGGAAGTGAATCCCACCCTTGCCCTCAGTCTCTTCCTCAGAGAGCACCTTAGCTCTGTCTCACATTTCTTCTGTCAGCTGTGGCAGGGGACACCCTTCCCAGTATCTGTCCCCTGAATGTGTGGTCTGATGCCTGGGGAATGCTCTGACACAGAACAAGGAGATTTTATACCAGTGACAGTGCATGTAACGTTAACTCATTGCTGCACTCGTAAAAAATAGTGACCTGAAACTAAAATGAACAAAGACACATTCGAATAAAGATTGACATCAATACATTAGCAAGAAGGAATTTCTATAAAGTATATTGAAGGATTTAGCTACTGTAAATTATTCTGTTATAAACATAGGTGCACATATATCGATGTGGTATAATGTTTTTAATTCTTCTGGAAGATACCCAGAAAGGGAGTAGCTGGGTTGAATGGGACCTCTAATTTGAGGACCTCTAATCTTAGGGGTCCCATTCACAATTTGTAATAGCTAAATCTTGGAAACAACCCAAATGCCCATCAACCAAGGGATGGATAAAAATGCTTTATTTATATCAATATTAATATAATATTTATAATAAATATTAATATTATATTAATATTATAAGCATTATAGCAATATTACAAATAGTATATTAATATCATCATAATAAATTTTACTATACTATTACTATAATATTAATTAATATAATATTAACAATAAATATTAATATTAAGCATATCTATTAATAAATAGATATGTTTTTATATGATGGAGTACTACTTGGCCATAAAGAAGGATAAACTGGAGACTTTTGTAGCTAAATGGATGCACCGTGAGACCATGTTCATGAGTGACATAAGTAAATGCCTTATGTGTGGGCTCACATTGTTTCACTAGTGTGAGAAGCTAAATGAGTAAATAAGATCCAGAATGCACAGTGGCTATCGTGAAAAGAGAAACTAATGGGAGAGAGGGAAAAGAAAAGAAGAGAAAAGGGGAAAATATATACACAACAGTTAAGCAAGTTCTACAGTTCTACAGTTAGCGTCCCTTAGTTCATGGAGCTAAGGTCTGTGCCAACAATGTTTGCCCAAGACATCTCGCCCGTATCTTGGACTCCGAATAACTACGACGAAGACAACAATATGCAGTGTGCTAATTATTACTCTCCTACCAGCCTGTGTTGAAGCTGTTTTATTGTTACTTTGACAGTCCTTCTCTTTAAAATAAAAAAGAGTCTAGTGAAGGAAGTGATGTGGAGACCTGAGGGGGAGACTTGGGGTCTCAGAAGGAGCTGATGAGTGAAGCAGCAGGCAGACATGTGAGCCAGGACAGCCTGCACTGTCTGCAGAGCTGCACATGCTCTGACTTGCATATTTAAGACAGAAACAAGTTTGTATAACATTTAGATAAAATTAAATGTAATTTTAAAAATTATGGAATTATTTTAAATAATGCTTATAAATATATATGTGGTGAAACTTGGAAGTATTTCTTTCCACATATCCTCTTTTTTTCTTTTTTTGTACCAGGGATCGAACTCATGACCTTGCACTTGCCAGGCAGGTGCTTATGCTGCTGAGCTAAATCCCCAGCCTGGAAGTATTTCTTTTCAAGGGAAAAGAGGAAAGAGGAAAAATAGTCATGCCTAAAGGTAAAATACAACAAAACCAGAAATGCACAAGATGCCTGAAGAATGCAGAATAAAGCTAGTATGGACAGGTCGCAGTGTGTCCGTTCCTGCAGCGTCTGTGACACTTGATCATTGGGGTCCCCGAGCTGTGACAGGAGGCCTGGCTGGGTAGTGCGGAGCTACAGAGGCAGCGAGAGATGACCCTGGAAGTGAGAAGCCACCACGAGGACAGGACAATCTCAGCCCCGAGGACGCTGGCGCGGTCCAGGACAGCCGAGAGTGCAGAAGGGAAATTCAAGGGACAGAACAGCAGTGGCCGAGAGAACAGGGTTAGTAAAGACACAGTCACAGAGCGACACGCTCAGAGACGTGTTACAGAGAGTTAAAATGCGATAGATAGCAGCCTCCGCCTCTGGTGCCGCTGCCGTCAGATAAATGCCCTGCTGACTTCGGTCAGCTTTGACTGTCGGGGTCCAGCTGCCTTTCTTCCCGTAACACACCAGGCCAATTTGACTATTCCCAGCTTCATTTCCCTTAACTAAGATACTATATCACTTCTACTTGGCTTCAAGGACCTTAGTTAGGATAAAGTAACCTAGTCAAAGATACTTTTAACTCTGCCTGCCCCTCTTGAACCCTCCCCCACTGCCCCAAGGATGTTCTCATGCTATGGTAAACAATTCCTTTTAAGCAATTGTATTTCGAGTTAGTTTACCTGCAATCTATGACTTAATTCAACCCATCTGACCAATGCACTTGCACTTCCTGCTTGCGAACTGTATTTAGACTGAACCCGAAACTGCCTGGGTGCTGAGGATCTAGACCTGAGATTCCCATCAGCCCGTTGGCATCATAAACAAGTTGCCTTCCAACTCCTCAGTGCAAAGTCTTCCATTCACTTTACATTGATTTTCTTAAATTTGATATCCACAGAAGCTGGTGAAGGTGATTTCCTGGATCGGAGCTGCTGAAGCTCCCGAATCAGGTCCGTTGGGCACCAGGTGCAGGGTCGGAGGCCCTGTGAAGAGCACAGCCCGGAGCTGGGTGCCAGGGACCTGGGGACTGTGTGCCCAGGACTTGGCAGTGGGCACTTTGGCCTTGTCTCCAACAGAGCACCCAGGCGGCCCATGGCCTCCAGACCCACAGAGGCAGCACAGGAGCTGCAGCTGCTTTTATCAGACGTGGACGATAAAGAATCCTTTTAAATAATCAATGCTCAGTTTGATATGGTCTTTTGGAGTCAATGTAATCTAATCATTTCTTCTAATTTTAAATTTAAAAATTAAGATGCAGTTTGCTAATACATGGAATTGGCATCTCAATGTCTTTTCCAATAGAGGCCGTTTGAATCACAAAACAGCAAAGGCCAGGCTGCACTTTGTAACTCCCCAGGCCTCAGGGCTCTGAGGCTGCAGGACAGGTCACCAGCAGGTGGGCTCCCGTGGGCCTCTGCTCCTGACCCCAAGGCCGCCTGTACCTGGACACATTTCTGGTGGCTCTGGACAGTGCAGGGACACCTGTATTCATGTCATGGCTCTCCCCTAACACAGGGTCGCCATTTAATTCCCTCTGGACAGGAAGCCTCTTGCTCATCTCGGTTCTCTCAGTCTCTGTCACAGACTCAATGTGCCATGTGCGTGCAGCAAACAGCCATGGATGTACAAACAGAGGGCTCTGGCAGTGGGAGTGGTTTTGTAGTTTGCGCCTGTGTTGTCACAGCAGGGAGTGCTCCTTTATAAATCGTGAGGTCACAGCAGGGAGTTCCTTTATAAATCGTGAGGTCTGGACCCCATTTAAAGGCTCTGTCTACATGCAGAATGGTTCCCTCTCACTCAGGAGTAAGTGTGTGGCCTCAGCCACATCATTTATTAAGTGCTCCTGCTTGGGCCTCGGTGGACCAGCTGTCACCACCCCAGAGGAGGTAGTGGACAGTTAGGGATGCCCTTGACATGCCGGACCTCACAGAATTATTCAGCATAGCCAAAGCAGAGGCGGTGGGGAGATCACACTAGCCCGGCGCTGTTCACACCTATGCACGGCCAGCAGGGGCAGACCCCAGCCTGCCCCTCTGCCAGGGAAACCCAGAAATGCTCTGCCTTTCACCGGCCGGAGGCCGCTGCTATGCCCTACTCTCCAAAACAATCTTTAAATCTTATAAAACACATAATAAACTTAACCCAAAGCCAATGAACACACATAAAAATAATTAGCTAGTTTTATTTCCAGGTGGGAAGCGTTCTTTAGGATCTCAGACTAGAGATCATCATAATTGAAAATCTTGGAATGATTGCTGCAGAGTGGACAGACAGCATGTGGCCAGTTACCATTGTAACTAGTTTAGAAGAAGCAATTATGCCTTATTTCCCAGATATATGCGCTGCACGTATCTACTTACATGTGCCTAATAGCATCTTGAAAACAATTACCAGTCGACTGCATTCAGGACATAGTAAGACCCCCTTTTCAGATGAGCCCTTCCAAGTGCTTCATTCATTCTTGGTGAGCGGTTTGATACAATCTAATTCTATTAACTTGGGGTGGCCTTGACAGACTCAGGAATCAAATAACATGGACTATAATTGCAATCAAATTAACATGTAAACAGCATTTTATTACCTTAAATTAAGCTGGTTGCAACCAGTTTTCTTTTCTGCAGTTTCCAGCATCTGCTGAATTTATGCTGTTGGTTGTATTGTCCTTACATTTTGGCAGAAACATGAGAAAGAACATATTTTCCTTGCTGCCCCTCGTACTCTTTGATTGGAAGGTTCCACTACTTTATTTGGACATTTTCCATTATGCTTCTTATAGCATCCATATGCTGGCTCCGTGTACCTATTAATGCTTTCTTTGCTCTGGGCATCCTTCCAAGCACACCACTTTGAAATATGGAAATCCTTATTTAGTTATATAGCCAATATCTAAAAATTTAACTAAGGCAAGATTTTCACCAGGATTTTCGAAAGTGCTGCTAACTAAGATCAATCAAGCAGCCCTCAGTGAGTTCAGAAAAGAGTCTTAAATCAGCCCAGGAAAGCTGCCCGCAAAGCCTCTACCAAAGAGGACATAGCAGAAGACAGAGTACAAACAATGTTAAGGGCAACTGTAGCCAAACGCAGCAGCAGCAGATGGCGAATAACCGCACTTATTGACTAACTTCCTTGTGAGCTCTATTTATGTTTCTGCTCACTGGGTGCAGATTAGATTTTCCTGCCAGCAGTAAACGCTGCTGATTTAATGCATGTGACAGCTTGATACTGCCTGGTAACCCTACGCAGTGCAGGAATGGATAGAAGCTTTGACTCATTTTTTCTGACACAGAAAAGGTGACCCAAACATGCAGACACTTTTGCTAAAGAAAGGATCCTGGCAAAGCAGAACTTGGATATTATCTTTAGAAAAAAATAGACATAAAGCAAAAGTCTATTTTAGATGGGCGTAAGCAGTGCTGCTTCTTTTCCAGATGTCTGCCCACAGCTCTTGCCAGAAGTTTCAAAGATTTGTATAAAATTTTCCTTAAAAATATGCTTACTGATGTTCTGTGAAAGAAAAACCGGGCACATAATGACTTCATCATCTCCGAGTGAGTCATAAGGAAGCAGATATGGCACCGTTCATGAGAAACCAGGAGTTCAGTGAAGTCAGAGCCTGGGCCCGGCCATCGGCAAAGCCTGGGTGCTTAACGAGAGCGAGCAGAGGCTTTTGATCCCTTGTGCAGTCAGCTTTTGTGAAGAGAGCTGCTCGTTCAGTGTTCAGCGTTTAGGAGGTAAACACTTTAAAGCAACTGGCTCTGTCGCCTGAAAAATCAAATCCCATAGGCGCTGGCTGGAAGCCCCGAGATGCCCGAGAAAGCAGTTGCAGCATGTAATTAGGTCCGCGCTGGCCCAGCCCTCGCTCCTGATGGGCTGGCAACTCCCAAGCGGGCTTTGCTTTCAGTGGGCTGTGCCCGGGGTGGGGGGGAGAATATTCCCAGGGGGCACAGCAGGCCGCTCTGGCCAGCAAGGACACAGATGGGGCTCTGGAGCAGGAAGGTCGCCAGCCCCTTCCCATGTGTGCTTTAAACTCTGTGTGTTTTCAAGACTGAAAGATGAAATTCAGTCTAGCTTTCACTGGTGTCTCCAAAAAGGCCACTGTGGCAGGTTCCCGAGTGAAGGTGCTCAGAGACAGGGAGAAGTTCTTCCCTGTGACTCCGCAATCTCTCTTTGCTCTACTCAGGCTCCAGTGAATTTTCCTCATGCACGTTCTCGTGCCTTCATAGAAACGGCTTCCAGATCTGTGTCTGTCAGTAGAGTCACACAGTTACCTTCTACAAGGTGTTTGTAGTGATTCTAAAATCTATCATAATTCCACACACACACAAAAAGATTTGATTCAATTCTAAAATAGAAAGAATTCATGGATTTTCTGTTAAAATTCTAATCATTTGCCAAAAAAGGACATGTTCTGGCTTATTTGGCCCTCATGCTGACTGAGACACGACCAAGGGTACCTGCTGCAGTAAGCTGAATCCCAAACAGTAACTACCTCAAATCCAAATGGCTGAAGGCAGGAATGGAAAAAGCCTTTTTTTCCCCCCAACAATAGAATGGTTTTCTATTAAACCAGAAAGATTCTGATTTGTAGATAGAACAAACTAAACATTTACTATTAATATTTAGAATTACATAATACTAAACTTTTGCATTTTAGTGTTGGAACATTAACTTTTCAAAAAAAATTACCTGCTGTAATGTGTTTAAACCATGTGCTGCTACAAAGATATTAAAAAGATAGTGACTTTCTAAATATTAATAAAGGGGCTGGGATTTAGCTCAGTGGCATAAGCGCCTACCTGGCAAGTGTGAGGTTGTAAGTTCAATCTCTGGTACCAAAAGGAAAAAAAATAACAAAATATTATTAAAAGCACACATTGAAGATTTTTGTGCCATGTAGAGCAAAAATGAAGGAAACATTTTCTAGTATATATTCTAGAAGGAAATTCAGACCAAAAATTCATATGTGAAAAAAGCTTAATAATACAATAATACATTGACTTGAAATTTTGAAAATGACCTGCAAACTATGTAATTTTGACCCGCCCTTGTGTAAAATGTTAGCCTCTTTAGAAGAAAATTCTGAGTTTTGTGTTGTTACTTTTGTAATTATATGATCCTGAGCTTTGATGGAAAAGAACAAAAGTGTTATAGTCACATTATTTCTTGTGCTTTGTTTCCTGAAACATTAGATTGTTTCTCTCGTCTGCATCCAAGTTGCTTTATTAATGATTTTATGTATATAATTTTAGAATTTTCCTCATACTGAATTTTTATGTCTGTGTTGACATTCTACTTTTGTCACTGTGAGGAGAATTGCTGGCTAGTTTTATTCCTTGAAGTGCTCAGGGCCTAAACGAAGTGAAATAGCCAAATGTTAACAAATGTTATTAAAAATTACATATTTGAATAATGTTACAAATTCTAGGGTAAGAAATTCTACAAAGATTAAAGCTCCTTTACATAGTCACTGTTCAGTGGGGTACTTCTTAGATACTCAAGTCCTTTAAAACACAGTAGATATCGAGTTTGCATGTGACCTGGATGTGTCCCCAGATATATCCTAAGTCATCTGTCACATTAATCTCTCACATAGGGCAAATACTGTGGGAATGGGTCCACACTGTTTGGAGAATGACAAGGGAAAATGTCCCTATTTCCTTGAGTACTTTAGGCCTAAAACTGCATCCAACAATATGACCTGGGCTTGATGGACGCTAACATGTAGAACCTGCAGGTACAGAGCACTTCCTATACCCACTTTTATCACTTATTTTTATATTATTTACATTATAAAAATCGATTACCTTATAGCAGGGTATGCTTTGCTTAAAATAACCAAGCTAATGCTTTTAAGTTTTTAAATGTCCATGATTTCTTTACCTATTTCAAGCTTACACCTTTTAGTTATGCATATATTGTTACCTTTCATAGTCATAATTATTTGGAGACTTTACTATTCAAAATATACACTTCTCTGTGTGTTTATGTGTGCATAGAATACTGCTGCTCAGGAATGAGGTCTTCCCATGTGATTTCTAGCTGCATTTCAATGAACCACCCAAGGGGTCAATTTCACTTCTTTCCAGAGTGGTCAGGGCTCACCAACTACAGGGCAGCCACCTTCATGATATGTTTTACTTGTTTTCTTTCTTTCTTTCTTTCTAGTACTTTATTAAGATGCAATTCACCCATTTAAGCAAAGCAGTCATTTAGACTGTTTAATTCTAGGGATCATAGTACATTCAGACTTATGCAACTGTTAGCAAACTCATCTCTGAACATTTCATCAACCCAAAATTCCATGTGCATTTGCAGATTCCCCATTTCTTCTCAGCCACCACAGCTCTGGGTTCGTTTCTCTGTTTCTATTGATCTACCAATTCTAGACATTTCATATAAATGTAACAGTATGATTCATGGTCCTTTGAGGCTGCCTTCTTTCACTATGTGTAATGACTTGGGGTTCACCCATACTGTAGTATGTGTTGGTACTTTCTTCTTTTTTACTACTGAATAATACGAATTTCATGGTGTGGGCTTCACACATAAATCATATTTATTTATCCAGTCACCAGTTGGTGGGCACTGGCTGGTTAATACCTTGTGGCTATAGTGAATAATGCCACTGTGAGAATTCATGTAGATGTTTTGCGTGGATACCTATTTCATTTCTCGTAGGTGTAAACCTAGCAGGGAAACTGCTGGCATTATGGAAACTCCATGTTTAAGGCTTGGAGTTGTTGTCAGAGTGCTTTCCAAAGCACCACTCTGCCTCCCTTCTCATAACAGCACCAGAAGGTCCCAGCAGCTGTCATCTGGCTTTGGTGTTAAGCTGTCCCAGCTGTGTCCAGCGCTGTCCCACTGTGTGTTCTTTGTGTCTTCCTGATGACTTGTGGCTAATGGTTCTGAGCATATTGTGTACTTAATGACTATTAATATTGTTTGGAGAAGTATCTAAATGCTCCTTTATTTGATTTTTAACTCTTAATTATTGGGTTAGAGAGGTGCTTTTCATGCGATGGACATAAACCCCTTATCACCTATATGATTTACTAGCTTCTGCTGCTATTCTCTGCCTTGTCTTTTCCCTGCTGTGTAGCACGCTTTGATGTACAGCACTAAAATTTATTTATTTATGTTTTTTGCTCTTGGGCTTTTGTTGAGTCATGTAACAAGATTTGGCCCAACCCAAAGTCAATAGAATGACTCAGATATTTTCACCTACGAGCTCTTAAATTTAGGTCTATCTACCATATTAAGTTAATTTTTGTGTATGGCATGAAGAAGACATTTGACTGATTGTTCTATACATGGAGAGCCCAGTGTGATAAGTTTTTGGGTGATGACCTAGATTCCAGACCTCGCAAACGAGTGTACAGCAGAGGTTAAAATAAAATGAGACAATTCTTATGATTTTAGGGCTCCAGGAGGGTCAAAACCCTTTAACTGAGCTGGAGACACTGAAGGCTAAGACAAAGGCTTCTCTGGATCAATCCACTTTTAATAGGTCCAAGGACAAAAGGTGGAGAAACTGAGGAAAGTGCAGGCAATGAGCAGGACCTTGGGAGTCACTTCAAGGACGTCTCCAAGTAATGAATCAAGCCAATCAGTAGCACTGTCTTATCATGAAGGCATGGTAGGAGTTAGGCTAATTCCTGCAGCTGCAGTCTCTGTCTGCTTAATTGATTTTTTTTTTCATCCATACCAGGGATCAAACTCATGACCACATGCTTGCAAGGCAGGCACTTATGCCGCTGAGCTAAATCCCCAGCCTCTTACTTAATTGATGTTTGAGCCAAGTGTCCACAGCTGTGGCCTTGTCTTGCCCTTTGAGGTATCTCTGGCCACACAGGCCACTACAGGCCTCAGCCAGGACCAGTGATTCATAAAGGTTCACTTACTGTTAAGCAGCTCCCTTGGCCAGGCAAGGGGCTGAGGCCTAGGACAGACTCACAGATAAACATAGAAAGCCAATTAGTAAAAATTTAAATCCTGCTCAGAGCTGCCTCATAGTGGTATCCAACAAAAAGTGCATTCTTTAACGGAGTAGCTTTTCCTCATGGAATTGTCTTGGAATTCTTGTCAGAAATCAGTGGACCGTAAACACAGTAGTTCACTTCTGGGTTCTGAATGATACTCCACAGTTCTCTGGGCTTAGACTCACAGTACCACACTGATTTCTTTCTTTCTTTCTTTCTTTCTTTCTTTCTTTCTTTCTTTCTTTCTTTCTTTCTTTCTGAGGTGAAGAGTCGAATATATTTATTGAGAGAAAGCTTTGGTCTGAAGAGAGACAGAAGGGGGCCCTGAGCTGGTTGCCCTACCACACTGATTTCTGCAGCTCCATAATGAGCTGTGAAATTAGGAGGTGTGAGTCTTATCCCTTCTATGATTCTTTGGTTTTTCTGAGTCTCTTACAGTTCACCAGGACTGTCAGTTAGACTGGTCAGTGTGTCAGAGAAGCCAAGGGCTTTAGATATAAGCTGCTCACACTGCCCAGAAGGGTCCAGGCAATGTGACCTTCAGTGAAGTGTTGTGTGGTCACTGTTCCCTGGAGAACAATGGGGATTACAGTGGGATGTGCTGCCACTGGACTGTAACATGACTGGGATCCAGGGTGTCACCGGGTTGGGGTCCATTGATGTCACTGAGTTCCTGAAGATCGTCACTGTGGTTTCTGAAATGCACTGCAGAGCCAGAGCAGTGGCCAAAGCAGTCTTTCCCTATAAGTGAAATAGACAAGCGGTGCTTAGACTCTCACTTGATCTGTGTAAGTGAGGGAATTTTAGGTCAAGTAAACAGATGTCTGATCTCAGTCAGGAAGCAGAGTCACAGCACTGCAATCAACCCCCAGACCTCAGCCTCTGTGGAGGTGCAGAGCTGCTTGAGCGAACGGGAAGTCAGTCCCTTTGAGGGAAGACTTGGATGCACTACACAGATAAAATGTACACACACGTTTATATCATCAGTCTTTCTCAGCTTTCCCCAAAGGGCCCTCTGGAATTTTCCCAGGGTGTCTGTGTTTTGGGGAAAAAATATTCAGATTTTTAAGGGTTCACAAGATCCTGCTGTGAACCGAGAATAATTACACAAGACCCAAAACATAGGTACAGTGTGCCAGGAAGAGGACGGCTGATGAGGCGAGTGAGGGGTAGGGTTAGCACAGGTGTGGCCCACAGTGGCTTTAGTGAGATGTGAGCTCCACTCCTGGATGCTTTCTAGCTCTAGAACGCATCCTGGAACACAGGCAGGACTTCTGCTCTGGCTTTCTGACCTGTGGACTGAGGATTACTGTGGAGGGACGGGCCGGCTGGAAGTAGTAGAACTTCCTGAACACAGGAGAAAGAAGCCGGAATCCCGGGGCCCTGAGAAACCCGTGCCACCTTGGAGTACTTGGTGGATGCTGGCGATGGTTCTCACCCCTTTCCCGGTCAACTCCCTCCCTGTCTGGCCATAGTCCAGAGACGATGGACTGTGAAGATGAGCAGAGGGCGTCACTGCACTGCAGTGGATTATCTGAAGTTTAAGGAGGCAGTGATTGCAGTTGCAGCTTCTGTGCCAGACATGACTTCACTGGTTGAGCAAATTAATACACCCCAGCGGGTCTGGTCTGCAGCTATTGATCTGACAAACGCTGTGGTTTAGTATCTGCTAGTGAGGAGAATCAGAGCAGCTCGCACGCAGCCCGCAAGGCCGGCAGTGCCGCGCCCTGGTGTACACGGTGTCTCCCAGTCCTTCCACACTCAGACTGGACTATGACGTCACGGGGATCTCGGTCACTGCCTCCCGACCCCAGACCTCACACTCCAGATGACATCACGCTGATTGGACCTGGTGGACAGGAAGTGGAACTACTCTGGGATTATCACTAGGGCATTTCTCTATCAGTGCGAAGGAAGTAAGTCCAATAAATCTTTAGGGATTTTCTGCCTTGGTGAGATTTCCAGAAATGCAGCAGTGCTGGGCATGTCAGGACACTCCTAAGGTGAGGGATACATTTCCCATCTGGCCCCTGTCACCTTCAAAACAGAGGCTCACTCACCCGTGGGCTCTTTGGGGTTTAGAATCTAGATATTCCTGGTTTATATGTCCTGCTCTAGCTCATTTCTGAATGTAGAAAAGCTGGTAGTTTTGAGTAAGGACCAGACTATGCGAAAACCCTGAAGCAAGCCCAGCTACACAACCTGTTCTCCTTCCTGGCCATGTAACCCAGCAGGTCCCGTGGAGGCTGAGGTGTTAGGGGCCACTGGGAAACTAACGGTTCTCTGTAGGAGAGTCACAACACAGATCCTGAGGGCTGTGGATCCGTGTCTTGACAACTTCTGGTCTCCCCTTGAAAAACAACTTTCAGCTTGCTATTTTTCCAAATAAAAGACCAGAACACAAACACAGCTCATGTGTATGTTTGGGTAGGTGGGGGTGTGTACACACATGTGTGAATATTCCAAGAAACTTTGATTCTACAGCCTGTGCTTATCTCTAGGAGACAACGTGTCCTTATGAGAATGTAATTAACCTAAAATGCACTGGACCAACTTTTTAGGGAATACTACACTGTGAAAATTCAAGCCCAATTTGAAATGATGAACATTTCAAAAACATTTGACTTATACACTTTAAGCAAAATATATTTTCCTTCCATGGGCAAGATGAAAGAGATGTTCTTCAAATAATAGATATTTTATATTTATTTCAGAATAACTAGTGAATATGATTAATACTTTTTTAGGAGCACTTAAAACATCAAAATAAAAAGCTAAAAACTTTCTTAAGATTAATTGATACGAAAAAAACAAAGCACAATGTTAAATCAAATTAAATAGACAAAGCATAAACCAGTGATCATTGCTAGCTGTAAATTTTGCATTATGCAATAAGCAACCATCCCTGGGCAATTACTTTGTCCTACTGCTACAGGAAAAGCCCTCTGATGGGGTGTGTTTTACTGTTCATCAACAGAAAATCAGTTTTGTGGAACTTTATCTGATATAGTACAAATGTAACCTCCCTTAGAATCAGCTATGGTCTGTTACATGACCATCTCACATCTCAAACTAGAGGCTTTACAGAAAGACAACAGTGACCACACAGAGGTTGTGTCACGAGCAGCCCTCAAACTCAGTGTCATTAGAAAAAATGCTAAGGCTAGGGTACCTAAAATATTACTGTGGTATTTTGCCACAATTACACATTTTCTTCTTGGTTTATCTTAAACATACTTGACAACTTGTGTTTTTCTCTAAAGAAAAAGTATGCTTCCTGTTATAAAGCTGCAAAATGTTTTAAAGATTTGAAAGTGAACTGAGAACTAATGCCAAATGCAAAAAAATGCACGCTAGAGCTGATAAAGTGATTTTAATTGCACTTAGGGGAGATGGTTAAGAAAGTTTAATGTAACAAGTAAGAACTCGTGACTTGGGCATGTTTAAGAGATGCCTTCTTTTGTCATTTTAAAATTTATGTGTTAAAAAGTTGAGCAAAAATTCAGATAAAAAAATGAATATTAAGCAGTGATGTGCAGTAGCAGTAATAGAAGTCATTTTGAGTCCAGAAGGGAATTATAACAGAAAAGTCTATTTAAGGTGATGATTTAAGAGGAAGAGATATACTCTGAGTGCAGGTAATGATTGTGCTCTTTGCTTATGGCTTCCAAGTTATTGAAGAGAAGCAGATCATGTTAACATATCTGAAAGCGTGCAGGAAAATGTAAAACCCCTAGGACTCTGTGGCAGGAGGACAAGGACTATTTAGGCATTTCTGCAGCCCCAGAATGCTGTGATTAGCAGAAAAGTCATCATGCACTTCCCTCAATTTGGCAAAAGTCCTAAAGCTGACATCAGATTAACTGATAGTTTGGAAGGTACAATATTTTTAAACTGGTAATAAGGTAGATGTATTTTCTATTTTTAGAGTAATTCCATTAAAATCATTGTTACATTAAGATGGCATCAAAGTATGTGGCTGAATACGTGACAAAAGCCTGCAATAGCAAAGTGCCAGAAGTCAGGAGGCTTATGCTTTTTTGCAGGAGTTTATGATGCTTGTGTTATTTATAGTTTTAGAAATGGTTTATTTGTTGTGATCTTATTTCTTATTCTAGAGAAATGTTCACTTACTTAAATTTACATAATTTTGTTGCTTTAAGAGAAGTACAATGAAATGTGTAAGCTTCAGATACCATAAGTCCTGGTTTGTACTGCTGGTATCATCCAAAGCCCAAATCAGAGAAACACACTGCAAATAAATAAGGATTTGGATAATTCTTTTTTGTATTTAGTTCCAGCATAAGATGACTTCTAAGCAGTTTTTTTCTATTAAAACCCCAAAAGGTGTTTATGCAATTTTTATATTTTATTTCTAAATCTAATATGTAGCTCTTGTCATGTAGACTTTTGTTTTGTTTATAAAGGAGTGTTTTCTAGTTTTAATTTATTAATGTGAGTTGGACCTCTTCTCTGCCATTCTGCATGCTGGTACCTCTGCGATGTGAGAAAATCAGCGCAAACTTCTTCACCAAGGACTCAGACGATTTCTCTAGTTGGAGTTACATAACCTGTTCAGCTATGGCCTCTGTTTCAAACGCTCCACTGGTTGACACGCTCCTCACAGCTCCCCTTCGTGTGGACAGGATCGTGCCTCTCCTGTCCTGCAAAGCCCAGAAGCACCATTTTTCTATCACCAGTGCCGTCACGCATATTTGCACAATTCCAGTTTCTGTAGTCATGCATGCCACAGTGAAGAGCATACTCCGTCTTTACCTGGAATACGGGAAAATACTTGTCAGTAACATCCCATTACTACTGTTTTTGCAAATACTTGTGGAATCATATTTTTTTTTAGATCCAAAACACATGAGTCGTTGCCTACCATATTCACTTCCTATGTTGCTCCATTAAATTACCAAACCTCTGTGGCTTGAGACAGCATCTGTCCACCGTCTCTCAGCTCCCCGGGTCAGGAGTCCCCGCCCGGGTGGCTCAGCTGCTTCTCAGCTTGGAGTTTCTCCAGGGCCACATCAAGGAGTTGGCAGCACAGTTCCCGCATGGAATTCACTGTTAAACACACTCAGTCTGTGGGCAGCAGTTTCCATTTTAGCACATTTCTGCTGTGTCTGACGATGGAAACTAGTTCTGTTCTCCTTTCAGCTTCTCTAGCTCTGTGACACAGCTCGTGGTGTCTCTGAAAAATGCCACATGCCAGGTGGACTTAAGAGAGAAGGCAGAGGACACATGGGTGTTGTGGTCAGTATATGGTAGACCTTTGGCGCCGCTGCCTGGGGCTCGGGCACCTGCACTGCCCAGGAAACAGCTGGAGAATCGGTATCCGACTGTGGGAACTGAGAGAATCTGTGCACCTAGTGACCTGGGGAAGCGCTATAGATGGGGCTGGTTTGTAGGGAGCTCCCCAGCTAACTGTGTTATTAGGACAATACTGGTCAAGCAGAGAACGGTAACGAACTCATGAATGCATGGTAATGTACAACAGGACAAGCTAAGAGCAAGCAGTTGTGTAAGAAAATGCATCAAGATTGTGTTTTCTTTGTGTGTCTTTGACAGCTTATTGTCTTTTTTTATTGGAAATTTGAGGACGAGGATATTCATAGTCTTTCAAACTATCATTTAAAACCAATTGCTCTTTACAGAGGCTCATTACTGTGGAAGCCGGATTTTCCATTAGCAGCTGGTTTACACTACTGCTTAATTTCCATGCACAATAAATTATGGATAATTTTTTTTCTGACACTTGCAACGCTTTCTGATTTCTCTGCAGAAACAAAGGAAAAGTATCAGGCACCGGAGCAGGTCTCTCAGTGGGCGTGAGCTCACCACCACTGGCCTCTCCACTGTTACCAGCGCAGTGGTCTCTGTCCTCAGGGCTGTTAGAGCCCTGTTACAACATTTAGCTCCTGAATATGATTATCTCAATCCTGAGGGGAAGCAATGAGTTAATTTAATATCTACATACACATCATTCTGGAGTTTTTTTCACTCATGGTACACACTTCATGGTTTCCTTTATCTCGACCTACAACAAAAGACAGGGTACATCATTCAATTCCTCAGTTAGCACTCAGTTCTCAGTTCAATTGACTGTTTTCTAAACTAGATAATTAGGAGTTGTCTGATGTCCTTTGTGAATCATTTAAAAAATTGGTCACAATGATGCTCTCACTCACAGCAGATGGGAAGCGAGCAGCACAGATCAGATCGGAAGGTGCCCACAGATACAGCACATGGTATCAGACAAAGTGCAAACCCCGAGGTTCGCTTTTAATGCAGTAAGAAACCTTTCCCCACAGGTTTTCATGATTCATCAGTCGTGTATTTGCCGATTCCCAGTTCTGGATCTCAGATTCTGGGCCGGTCACTGTGAGGACATTTATGAGAAAACAATCAGGGCTTCTTAGCTTCCCTGATCGAAGGCATTCCAAGCTGCCAGGCGTGCACAGCCTAAGTCCTGTCCTCAGAGATCGCACAACAATGTGCTGTGTTCCTGTCTGTGCTGTGTTCCTGTTGCTATTGTTTTTGATGTAAGGGTCTCTATGTGGGCGTTTTCTTTCTTTTCACTCCAACGTGGTCTCTGGATTAGTAGGGCTGGCATCAATTGAGAATTTGTTAGAAAAACAAAGTCTCAGATTCTCACCAGACCTACTGAATTAGGATCTGCATTCTACCAGGCTCCAGGGACCATTTGTATCTGCACTGTTTGAGAAGCTCTGGCTGGTTCACTATGAAGTTTATCACACTTTGAAGTTTATCACAGCTCCAATTTGTGTGAATCTGACTCCCAAATCAGATAGTACTCTAGTTGCTGAAGCAGGCATGCTGCAGAAAAGGCAGCTTCTTTGCAATGCTTCTCTTGAACTGGAGAAGGTGGACAAACCCTAAATACACATGGAAAAGCATTGTATTTTGTGGACGCATTCTCAAGAGAGACACTACTCCTTAGAGGAAGCATTGGAGATTATTTCATGAGAGGTTACTGATCTAACGTGGCAAGACTAAACAAAAGTGAGGGCTGAGAAACATGGCACATGGTGGCTTCACGAGGGGCAGAGCGGCTGGATTAATAGAAGTAGATCTTGGCTTCCACTGAAGAATGAATACGACTAAGTAGCAGAGAGACAAGCGAGGGGAACACAGCTCCACACCTAGCAATGCTTGCCAAACCACGGAAAAGGTGTAGGAAAATTTGTGAGAATAATGCGTCCAATATGAGCTTTAATTCAAATGCACAGAAGAAATGCTCTCATGGGCCATTAATGTTTTCCAGTACACAAGCCAACATCCTGAATATCCAGGTGGCATTGAAAACGCTCCTCAGGGAAGAGTTGCACAAACAAAATACAGAGTTTGTTTTAGTCTATAAGGTCGTTAGCCAGCAGCCCATCCTCCCAGCGTGCAGTGCAACACAGCACTGCAGCCCATGCCACGCTGTAAGCGTGAGTGAGGACCCAGCCTCTGCACTCAGTTTAATGTTACAACAGGTCTGATCCCTTCTGTGCACATCTTCTGTGCCACCCACCTATTTAGATGGGGTGGACTTAAGAACATTATCTTCCTTAGCCTGACCCCAGAGCAGAACCCTCAACTTCAGCTAGTGATTTGTGTTAAAGTCTCATGTACAAAATCTCTTAGTAGAAACATAAATGTGGTATGACAAAAAGAGAACACATCGATCTTAGAAAATATTCTCAGGATGTAGGTGATTTCATCAAGTTCTTTCCAGGGTCAAGGCCTAGAGGAGAGCTTTGTGGTGGAGTACAAACCTTGCAGGGGGGACCCCCCAGGTCTGGTCCCTAGCATGGCACCAAAGTATGTCTGCTCGTCTGTCTGTCTGTCATCTGTGTGTCATGTATCTGTCTGTCTTTTGTCATCCATCTATCTGTCATCTATCTACCTACAAATTATGTCTATATTTCTATCTATCCATATAAAATTTGAGTCACTTAGGAAGGTATTAATGGTTTGTGAGTCTTGCTTAAGGGTTGGTAATAAAAATTCAAAGTAGATATATGTTACTAAAATTCAAAATAACAGAGTTAATCATTTCCACTTGAATTCTTTTTTTTAATGATCAGCCTTAGTGGGAGAGAAAGTTAAATCTGGTTTCCCATTTCAGGAAAACAAGATTTGGAGTTGTCCAGCTGCTGGTCAGTGAGGGCACTGGTGGCCGGCTGTCCCGGTGGGCCGGCTGTTCCTCTCACCTCCTGGAATAAAGAATGGGCACATTCCTCACCTTTCCCTGGCACCAAGCTGTACCAGCTGCACGGCTTCCAGCTGCGGAAGGGCAAGGGGTGAGACCTGTCACCCTTCGGGCAACCCAGGACTCCCATTTTCCATGTCCAGGAGAGGAGGCGCTGGAGGACACGGCCCACACGACCAGACACCATGCGTTCTTGGGTTTCCCCAAGCCCCGGTCAGCAGCATTTCCTGGGGGAAGAGCAAACCGCGTGCTTTGGTCATCATCTCCTGCTGGATCATCCCCTGCAGAGCCATCCCGGTCCTGCCTTGAGCCCTTTGCAAGACGGTCAGCACCGAGCGCTGTGTTGAAGAGACTGAAGCATTCGGGGGGAGCTACTGTCAAGCTAGGGGCTAAGTTTGTCTTGGATTAAATTCATAAACTTGGAAATGGACAAAAACTGGGATGACCGAAGCTTCGCAGGCTCTGGGAGCAGTGAGTGTGAGCACGGCCTGTTCCGGGGCTGCCCTGGCCATGCACTTCCTAAGGGACAGTGCTGTCCCAGTGTGGCGAAGACCACGCCGCTCTGCACGCGTGAATCCGACCTACCCTGGCAGGCTGCGCTTCCTCTGCTGTTCTGCAAACTCTGTGAAGTCACTGCGTGAAATTTTAGGGCCATCGTCTGGCCGAATGTGTATTCCCAGGAGTCTCAGGCAGCGATCGGGCCTCATCTCTTTTGTTTTTAGGGTCCCAGTTTCACGAGTTTAAAGTGAAAGATGGGGAAAAATATTCCACACAAATAGGAACTCAAGGAGAACTGGGATAACTGTACTACAACACCAGACAGAATAATTCCAAAACCTGGTAAAAGAGAGGCATCATACACTGATAAAAGAGTAGGCGCATTAAGATACAGTGATTATAAATGTATATGCCCAGGAAAGAGCCCCAAAACACGTGAAACAAACGGGTCTGACGGGACAGGGTTCTGCAGCGATAACCGGAGACTCCACACCCTAATTTCAAGACAACATGGGTAGAATGTCTAGACAGAAGGTCACTAAGAAAACAGAAGCAATCCTCCTTCAGCCTCCCGAGTGCCTGAGTCATACATGTGCACCACATACCCAGCAAGAAAGCAGAAGACGTGAGCACCAGCAACGACCCCCTGGGCCCAGCAGACACTGCGGTCGCCTGACGTTTGCATCCCTGTGGGATGAAGTCACACCTGACGTGGAAACCCTAGGAGCTGCCCTTAGCAGATGGGGCCCCGCGGGAGGAGTGTGTTGCCAGGGCAGCGCCCTGAGATGGAGCTAGCTCAGCCCTTTCCTGCCGTTCTGCCCCTGGACACAGGGGAGGCAACCTCTGGGAGGAGGAAGCCCTGGCAGGGCAGTGGGTCTGCTGGCACCTACAACCTGGGCTTTGCAGCCTCCAAAACTGTGAGCAATAAATTTCTATTACAAATTTTAAAAAATTCTAGTCTCACAGACCCTCAGGCTTCCTATGTTTAAGTCAAATCAACAGCAACGAGATCACCAACCACCCTTAATCCACAAAATAGCAGTAAAAAGATTGGCACTGCCTAGAAATACAGGACTCGGTGACCCTGGCATCACAAATCCATGTGTAAGGCAAGTCTGCTCTCTGCTGTCTCAGAAGTCAGCTTGTATTCACATCGTAGCCACCAACTACGGAACCATTCTAATCGTTTTCTTCACTGAATTTAGCTCTCATGGGAATGTAAGTTACAGGAGGTCTTGTATTCTTTTTATGCTATTCACAGTTGAATTCTGGGCCTAAAACAGTATTCAGAGCACAGAAGGCGCTTAATGAATATCATTTAAGCAAGCTAATAAGCTTAATCATTTAAAAAATAACTGAAACGCATTTAACTAAAATATCTACCACTAGAGGGCATTTTTCTTCCATTTTAAAATCCTGGTTCTTTATTTTTTCCTCAACTGCAAATGTTAAGTAACCCTGTCTTAACTTGCGAAGATAAAATATTTCTGGTTAGTGAATCAGTTAAAATTATTAAAGTACACGTGAAAGAATATATATTTTATGGTGCATATACTTTAAAATATTTAAAATATTGAATATTTTAATCAACATTGTATAGTTATACCTGCTAGAATTTGAAACAGTGATTCAAGGAAATGTCCAGTATTTACAGTTTAGATTCATGCATCAGTAATTACACACACATGCACACCGATGTAGGGTTTTGAAAAATATTTCAATGATAAAACTTAGATAAAACAGGTGTTTTGCAGCATTTTAATTATTTAACAGTGCATCATGTATGGGATAAGATTTGATAAGAGATGAGAACATTCTGAGGAAGTGGAATGATAAGGTCTTTTTCCCTAGAAGAGGGGAAACAAAGTCCAGCAGATGTCCGCCCTACAAGGAGTTTGAGGGCTGAGGTGGCCCATGGCCCCTGCAGACCCAGGTGAAGCGCCTGGCCACCGTGTGTGGACTCTTCAGCTGCTGGCCATGGGCCTGGGCAGGGAGCGACCTAGGGAGAACAGGCCAGCTGAGGGGGCCCCGAGGAGTCTGCTGTGCCTGTCACAGCTCAGCTGCATAGACATGGATGGGAACCACTAGATTACGGGGCTCTGGAACCAGGAAGGAAACATAGGAACACAGTACATTGTTGAAGCATTTCTTTTTATGAGTCCGTGTCTGCGGTGAGTAATGACCTCATGCGCCGCTCCTCATGGGGCGCTGGTACAGGTGCAGAACACGTCG